>PVJH01009776.1:0-77227 GCA_004026705.1 Nesogale talazaci | reverse complement strand
TTTTTCTCTGACCATAGTTTATAAAAACCAAATTTGAGTTGCTATCAAGTTGATGCTGACCCCTAGCAGCCGCAGAGGACAGGGTAAACCTGCCAATCATTTATGGGAGCAGACAGCCTCACTTTTTTCTTTCGGAGCAGTTGGTGGTTTCAAACTGCTGACCTCGTGGTTAGCAGCACAATTCATAACCCACTACGCCACCAGGGCTCCTGTATATGCCGGAGTCAGGAAAGCCCAAAGGTTTGTTTATGAAAATTTAGCCCAAACCCTTCTACTTTGCTTAGAAAATTGCTTATAGGTCTGGTATAGAGGGGAAAATAAGTCCTCCCGCTCTAGGAGACACGTACAGTGGGGGTCAGTGTTGACCTTTGTGTGTTAAGGTCTTGCTTAGAATACACGAGGGCAGGTCCGCTGCTCCCAGTTGGAGGGAGTCAGCACTCCCGTAAGCACATGCACACAGGAACAGAACAAAAGCCGCTGACAAACACGGCCTGTTACGGCGACTCTCAGCGACAGAGCCGCAGCAGTTCTGTGCGTAGCGATCCTTGATACCAGGCGGCAAGCCAGCTGGAATTAATATTAGGACTCTAATGTCATACATATTTCCAATCGGGGAAATTAGAGTTGACGCAAGGTGAGCCCTATACTAATGCCATCTCACCCCCTGGCACTTTAGCTGGGAGGGAACGGGGTGGAGGCTCATTTTGAATATTGCTTGTGAGTTCATCCCCGCTGTCCTGTTCATCCGGCATGCCCACGGGTCATGCGGCTCATTCCATTTTGCAAGCAGGGCAAGAAAGTGAACGAGCTGCCCTGCTCAAGAATGCAGGCCCTCAGAGTCAGAGCAAGGGACTAGTTACCAAGCATGCCAGTCCTTCCCGGGAAGCTGGTCAGAGTTGATTGAACGACTCCACTTTCCTTGGGACACTCTTGACCTACTTTGAGACGACTGTGCTTAGGGACCGTTCGATACTCAGACAAACTGAGTAACGGAGTCCATTGGGATTTAGCTTTGCCAGTGCCAGGTTCTCCTCGGGGTGGCAGGGAACCCACACGGTGTCCATCCTTGGCCTAACATTTTTTTGGGGGTGGGGGGGCATCACTGCTCTCTGGTGGTGGGAGTAGGAGACCCAGCCCCACTGCTGGAATTGAACCTCTGTCCCAGTGGGCCACAGTCCCGCGCACAACCACTACGCCACCGGGGCTCAGCCCCAGCCTAACACTTTCATAGCTTGTTCTTATCGCTTCTCAGACGGGGATTCTAGAATGACCCCATGCCATTTGCAGACCAGCTCTATTAAGTGTCAAAAACAAGGGCATTAAGAGACAGTGTTGGGCTGAGCCCCGGTGGCGTAGTGGTTGTGTGCGGGACTGTGGCCCACAGGGCTGGCAGTTCAAATCCAGCAGCAGCTCTCCAGGAGCAAGGCTGGGCCTCCCACTCCTACCAGAGGGCAGTGATGCCAAAAAAAACAAAAACAAGAAGACAAAAAAAGACAGTGTCAGGCCTCGAGGTTCTACTCACAACCTTGGTGAGGTTACCTGATCTCTGCGTCCCAGGGTCCAAGTTAGAAAATGGGGCTAACAATACTGCCTATCCTTCAGAATTCAGCAAAAATGAAATAGTATGCCTAGAGCCTTTAGCCCAGTGGCTGACATATTTTCAGCAATCAGCTTTTGAAAAATTTACATAATCATATTGTTGACATCTCCTACTCATTCTAACATACCCCTTCCCTTCATCTACAGAACTGTTGCTCAGACCCATCGGTGAGGTTATACAATCAGCTGTGCTATCAACTCCCCTCCCCACCCCCCTTCCCATAGCCTCAGGGAACCCTCATTCCTGTCACTGTCTCTGAAGGGTCCTCTATCTTAACTACCACGTACTGAGTGACCTTACATGTACAAATGAACATACGCAAGTCTAGCGTGACCAATGAAGGATATCATGAAAGGACTGTGATAGTAAGGGGAGGAAATCTTATAGAACTAGCAGATAGTTACGTGGTTTGGCAGTGCCACACCGGACCCTGGATTTACCCTCTGTTCCATGAGTCCCTTTGAAGAAGGACTGTCCAGAAAAATCAACTTTCTAGAAGTTCAATGTCTCATTCTCAGAGCTCTGGCAGCATCCAGGCTGCTAGCCACAAGGTCAGCAGTTTGAAACCACCAGCCAGTCCTTGGGAGAAAGATAAGGCTTTCTACTCCCTTAAAGCTTCATCTCAGAAACCACAGGGGAGGTTCTATCCTGTCCTCTAGGCTTGCCAGGAGTCAGAATCAACCCGATGACAGGGAGGTTGAGCATCTCATTAATATCCTGATACTTATTTAATCATTCAATATTAACTGTCTCTTACAACTAATACCACTAACATCCAAGTGAGGTCAACCCTGACCTCACTCTGAAACCACCTTCCTATGAGATGAAATCTGTGCCCCCACCCCAGCCACACACACACACACACACACACACACACACACACACGATTTTGTCTCACGAAACTGAAAGAATCAATGGCACGTGAACCAAAGTGGAAAACGAAAGCACCAACAGATATAAAAATTATTCATTGAAACTACTCTGCAGTTCCTAATGTTAAAACATGGTGATCACAATAGCAGTAAACAAAGGCATGTCAGAACCGCTCCATCAGGACTCAAAGTCTTAAATGGATTCATTTCGATGTATTCTAATCCTGTGTGAGTCAGTATTTTCATGGGATAGTGATTCATGCTCTTTCACTTGCCAAATGTGGCTTGTAGGTTTTCAAAGCTGTCTGGTGTGCTCTTTCTTAGGAAAGGAAAGTCACGACTCAGAGTGGAGAAGATGGAGAGTTGTTTTTTTTTTTGAACCAATGTGAGCCAAATCATGTGCTCATCCCTATGTTCAACCATCTATTCAGAGACCAATAACTGAAAGCAGCCCAGGGCAGCTGGTGAGCCTGGGCGTCGGGATTTGAGTCTCAAAAAAGGAGTTGTATATTTCATTTTTAGCAATTGACTTTACCTTCCTGAACAGGCACCTGAAAAAAAAGGGGAGGCCATCTTTTCCTGAAGGATGGAGTAGAACCCTGGCACACAGTCATGCGCCGTCCCCGGCATGCACTCACAGGTCGCAGATGCCAGCTCTCGCCGGGAGGAGAGGCACAAGTTGCAGCAACAGCTTGACGCCGTTCTGCCACTCTTGGTGTCGCTCAAATTCACAGTACAGGTAGCTGCATTCGTCGGCCGAAAACTGGTAGAAGACATAGGTGTCTTGAAAGTAGAGATGCTGGTCCACTGTTACAAAAAAACAAACGGACAAATGACATCGCTTGGCCTTTAGAAGCGTGTGCTGTAGACACGCATGTGCTAAGTGGTACACTGCTGGCTGATGACCACCAGGAAGGAGTGGGGAGTCAGGCTCTCCATGTGTCTCCCAAACCTTATGAACCGGAAAGGACTTACTGGCCGGTCTGTTTTTATTACCTGCAGTTTCAGCTACCTTATCCACACGCAGTGTGTAATTTTTCTTTGTCTGAGACGGGCACCAACACAATTAACAGTGATCCACAGAGGGTGGTCAGGAAGCTTTTTCGTGACCCCAAGCACACTGGGATGTGATTTCATTACTTTGAAAAGCAAGGGTGTTGCTATCAAGTCAATCCCGACTCATGAAGCCCCCAGCAGAGGGGGCCTGTGCTTCTGAGGGCTCCAATGGTTGACTCTTCAGTAGATGACCAGCTAGCTCTTTTCCTCCGTGCCTCTGGGAACCCAAGTCGCCAACTTCTTCGGCTCTTTGCTGAGAGCGTTAACTGCTTACACCATTCAGCACTTCTATTTCAGCATAGGAATGCAGCACGGGGTTAAGTTTTATTTATTTATTTATTTTTGGCATCACTGCCCTCTGGTGGTGGGCGTAGGAGCCCAGCCTTTGCTCCGTGGAGCTGGAATTGAACCTCTATCCCAGTGGGCCGCCGCAGTCCTGCGCACAACCACTATGCCACCGGGGCTCAGCCAAAGTACCTTATGTATGTTCTTTTGTTTTGTTCTGTTTTTTGGCATCACTTGCCCTCTGGTGGTGGGGGTAGGAGGCCCAGCCTTTGCTCCTGTGGAGCCACTGCTGGAACTGAACCTCCATCCCAGTGGGCCACAGTCCCGCGCATAACCACTACGCCACCGGGGCTCAGCCCCGGGGTAAGTTTTAGAGTAGTGGCTCTCAACCTGTGGGTCAGGGCTCCTTTGGGGGTTGAATGACCCTTTCACAGGGGTTGCCTAAGACCCTGGGAAAACATACATATTTCACAATATAGAATTACATATTGCTTGTGATTAATTACTGTGCTTTGATTACGTTCAATCTGTAAAAATGAAAATACAATCTGCCTATCAGATATTTACATTATGATTCATAACAGTAGCAAAATGACAGTTACAAAGTACTAGGGAAAACAATTGTATGGTTGGGGGTCACCAACCCAGGAAGAATTGTATCGAAGGGTCTTGGTACTGGAAAGATTGAGAACCGCTGTTAGGCACTAGTTCTCATGGAAGGTGATCTTATGCCCAGGGCGACATTTGGCAACGTCTGGAGAGATGAGGGATTGTTCCTGGCATCTAGTAAGGGGGGTAAAAGGGCCATCCCCCTGCCAGCTAACAAAGAATCTTCAGGACACAAGTGCCAATACTGTTGAGGCTGTCAAGTCCTATTTCAAAGGGGTCTAACACTGGAGGCTTTTTCCAAGAGAGTCACGCAAATGACTCCCATAACTAGAAGCTTTGATGTAACATGTCAAAGAATAAAGTACTTCCTCAAAGGTGTCCATTTCTGTTGGGGACCATTGAGGCAGTTTTGACTCAAACCTCATGTGACACAGAATTGTCCCAAAGAGTCTTCCAGACGAGAGGTCCCCAGGTCTTTCTCCGGTGGTCTCTCCTGTGGAACCAATGAGTAGGTTCAAACCACCACCCTCTAGTCGCTGGCTGAGCTCTTACCAGGGTGCCTTGTCTCAAAGGTAGTTAACTGGTTGTCAACAGAAGGGTGCTACTCCCCACAAAACACCAAACTCACGGCCGTAGAGTTCTACTCTCCTCGATGAGTTATACCGAGAGTGGTACTCTCTCGGGTGTCTAAGATTTCTAGGGGAGCAAACAGCCTCATCTTTCTCCTATAGACTGGTTGATGTATTTGAACCACTGATCTCATTTTAGAAGTTCAGCACCTATTAGTGATGCTGTGGGAAGATTGTGTCCACACGCCCGTCTGTGTCACTTTCCTCAACCTATGTTCTCTGACCCTCGATCGTTATTATCCACACAAAAAAGAAAAACAAAACACACACAGAGCTTTACAGCAGCCAGAGTGATTCGGTGGAATAAAGTGCTCAGGGTGTTCAACTTCCGGGGCTCAAGCAGGAAACGAGATGCTTAGTCTCTTCTTTAGTTTCTAGAGCACACCAGTCATTTCCATAGGTTCTGTCTAAGTGTTGGTGATTAGTATGTCTGAATTAACATGGGGCACACATTTGACGCATATGGGTTCTGATGATTACTCTCAAGTATAGCCAGAAAAATCACACATTTGAAACAACAAGATGGCACTGATTAAAAAAAAAAATTATGAGCAGCATTTTGAGTAGGATAAAGGGAGGGCAAAGAAAGGCTCTAAACAGTCTCAGCCTGTGAACCAGCAAGTTCTTTTAAGGAAAGATGTTGAGAGATATCATGGGATCCAAAACATGACCTGTTACCCATACTTATAAAATAAGAGAAGATGTAATGTTCGCCTGCAAAATCGATTCCCTTCCTGACTGTGGCATCTCTCAGACAATGAAGGCCACTTTTGACTGGCTAGCTTAATGCAACAATGGTGTGAAGACTTAGAAGCATGTAGAACGAACCTGAGGTCATAATCCCCATATCCAGGAGGAGCTGCCAGACCCCTACCGCCATAGATCGGCATTGGACAAAAGGGCAGTGCTCTAGAAGCCAGTCTACCAGTTCTGATCCAACGCAGCTTCTCCTGGGAAAAACACAGGAATGCACTGTAAGATATCAATGCCAGTAATTTGTTCCCCTACATGACACTTAATGACATTCTGTTCATGTGTTTGCTTTTTAAACAAACCATCCAAGAATACACAACACATCATTCATAATTCTTCTTTCAAATATTAGCCCAAATATCACTTCTTTCAGTTCTGAGTCAAATTCTCTTACACTTTACCCTTCAAAGCATTCAACAGTTACTGATTCTACGTTTTTCTAAATGAGGACTATCTACCTTTTCCCCTGGAAAATAGTTTTCAGAGAGCACAGGTTTTCAAGAAGGTATAATGTTAGTATCACAGAGAAAATAGATATAGATGGATATGGAGTCATAAGCTTCTTAGAGAATTAATGAGAGCCTCTTAAAAAAAAATCCCCCAACCATTAGAATAGTTTATGGTCCATAGTAAAGTTAAAAATGAATGCCTGTTTCAATAAATGCAGGGAGCAGTTTAGTAGTCCTGATAGGGTCACTGAGAGTCGGTATTGACACAAGGGCAGGGAGTCTGGCTCTGGGTGATGACTAGAATGCCTTCGTAACACGTGTTCCTCAGCTGGTACTGAAAAACTTGAGGTCAGCCATTTCCAGATTTTTATCTCATTCTTTTGAGAGCAAAATAATCCCAAAGAGGTTGTGGCAGTCATGTACTTATGTTAATTTTATGATTGAAATGTAGGGGTGGAGTCTAGCCTGTTAATCTGGAGATAGCCTTTGAGTAGCCAATGAGGCCTCTGCGTGGGCATGGCTTTCTCCTGATATGTCTGGGAAATCTCACGATATTTCCCTCATAAAGATGAGAAGCTATCTCCCTGGTTGTTGGGAGTTAGTTCTCAGAGACAATGAATCACGGACAAGATAAGATGGCAGAGTCCGAGAAGCTGGAGGAGCCGGCAGACAGACCACCCGACTTTGCCCTGATGGAGCCAGACCTCTGAAGCTGGGATGGCCACATGGAGACCTCTGCCAGCGATGAGTTGCTTCTGCTATTGATGGACCCTGAGCCCTGGAAGTGAGGAGCCTTGTGGAGACCCCTGTCAGCACTGGGATTCTGCACCCACTGACCTGTGACTTCGTGAGTCGGAAGGAGACTTTACAGATTGATTTTGGGCATATGTGTTAATATCGGACCTATGACTTTGAACTGGACTGGGCTCAATGTCCTCTTCCTCTTGTATATAAACCTTTTCCTTATATCTTGCATATCTTTGAAATTTGTTCCTCTAGTCTACCCGGACTAACACAGAGGTTATGCCACAGCTGGGCATAATTTTCCATACTATTCTTCAGACAGAGAGAGCCAATTTAAAAGTTCTGTCTCAAAGAACACTGATAAATCCGACTGGATCATCTCTCTCATCTGATCAGAGCAATCCAGCTAAGCAGCTGGGGTGAGGGGCCCTCCCCCCATATTCAGATGTGAGTGCTGGATCCCACTAGCCACCTGCAGCAGTTCCTCTCTGTACACTGCCCTGTACTACACGATCATATTCAAAGAATGCCTCAAACGAACTGTTTCTCTGTGCCTACCTGTCCTTCTGTATCCACCTCAGATCACAAAAACTTTCTGAATGTGGTTTTTCATTAGCAGAGGTGCAAGTGAGTCCCTTAGTCCCTTATGAGAAAATGTCCTCAAAATACTAAGAGAGAGCGAGAGAGAATATGTATCTTGTAAATGGCTATCTACGGCCATGGCCTTTATTAGAATTCAAAGACGAAGTGATATCAACACCTGCATTCTTTTTTTTTTTTTTTTACATACAAAAATGACTCTAGTGGGGGCTCTTACAGCTCTTCTAACAACCCATGCATCCATTGTATCAAGCACATTTATACATATGTCGCCATCATCATTTTTAAAACATTTTCTTTTTACTTGAGCCCTTGGTATCAGTTCCTCTTTTTTCCCCTTCCTCCCTGACCCTTCCACATTCATGAACCCTTGTGGTGAAGAAAGCTGGTGGCACCCGGCTATCAAAAGATATAGTGTCTGGGGTCTTATGGGCTCAAAGTAAACAAGTGGCCATCTAGCTGAGAAGCAACAAAGTCCACATAGAAGAAGCGCACCAGCCTGTGTGTTCATGAGGTGACAATGGAATCAGGTATTAGGTATCAAAGACACAGAACAAAAGTTCATATCAATGTGAATAAGGGGGAATGTTGAGTGGACTGTTACCATTGAGATCAGTTCTCCCTTTATCTCTCTATCCTCATGGTATAGCTACTCCCATTACTGCTCCTGAGGGGTTTATATGTCCTGGATTCCATGTGTGGAGAGCTCTTATCTTTACCAGTGTATATGCTCCAGGCTAGCCAGATTTTAAAGGTACAACTGGGGTAGTCATAGTGGGTTAAGGGGAGGAGGAAGCATTAAAGAACTAAAGGAATATTGTGTTTCATTGGTGCTATACTACACCCTGACACGTTTGTCCCTTCCTTGTGACCTTTCTGTGAATCTCTGTATTCTTTTTTTTAATAAATCATTTCATTGGAGGTTCATAAAACTCCCATCACGATCAATACATATGTCAAATGTATGCATACCACATTTGCACACCTATTGCCATGACCACCCCCAAAAATCCTCCCTCCACTTAGGCTCCCAGTACCAGCTCCCCATATTTCACCTCTCTCCCCCTCCCCCTTGAACCATTAATAATTTACAAATTTTTATTACTGTTTTATATCATACTCTGTCCAATGTGTCACATATCTGTATTCTTAAAAGAGAAAGAATGTGTCTATTTTGCTACACTTTTGACAAGTGTTATCCCAAAGGCCTTGGATGTAGAAATGCCAGGAGGTGCTATGTGTCCCGGGGTGAGGGAAGAATAGGTAATTTGCGAGTTTCTGCTAAGATGTTTGATCAAACGATAGCTTTAGATAAAGAACTGCTTCTCTGTGGGCAAAACATTACTATTTGATAGGCAAAAAAGCAAACTCACTGCCATCCGTCAACTCCAACTTGAAGTGACCCCAGACAGGGTAGAGCTTCCCTGTGGGTTTCTGACACAGTGAATCTTACAGGAATAGAGAGCCTCACCCTTCTCCCATGGAGTGGCTGGCAGTTTTGAACTGTTAACTCTGCAACGGTTAGCAGCTCAGTGAGTAACTGTCACGCCACCAGTGCGCCCTGTTTGAAAGATACCCTAACAGCAATGGAGCCAATTTCAGTCCAGCTCGGTAGCTTTAGGGCATTGGGAAGATTAGCAGCCAAATCTATGGATGCTCAGATGAGAAAACAAATCACCACAAAACAGGCAATTAGACCAAGCAGTCAATACTAAGATTCTAATTCTATAGGACACCTTCCATGTTAAAGGCTCAAGGTGTTAATTAACTAATTAATTCCTCCACACCTCTGCCAATTAGCCAGCATCCTTAGGCAAGTGCAGAGCTTTTGTCTCGAAGCTTCCATCATCTTAACCCTTATTCTCGGAGCAATCAGCTCATCGGCCTGCTCTGCGTGCCTGGGTACTTGGCAGTAGGGAAAGGCCCAGGAGAAGATTCACAACAAACTCCACAGCCAGACTGTGACAGGAAGCTGCCTGGATACATTTGCCTGGGCCTAGGTGACAGAGAAGTTTCTTAGACTGGGACTTCTTAAAATTGTGCTTAGATGTCATCTGGGGCATCCTGCTGGCGCATAGCTTCTGGTGCAGGTGTGTGCACCAGAGCTAGAGGTAAATGTGACCTAACAGATTTCCAGGTGGTGCCCTGAAAGCGTTTCGAGGCTCTAAGCTCCCCTCCCCCCAGTTGGAGACGTGGTGGTCCAGTCATTCCTTGTTGGGCTATTCACCAGGTAATCAGGTTGAAAACATTAGCTGCACCAAGGGAAAAGGATGAAGGCTTCTACCACTGTTAAGATGTACAGAATCCCCCACAGGCATTTCTCCTCTGTCTATAGGGCCCCCATGGGTCACAATCAACTCAATGGCAGTGAGTTTTGAGGGTTTATTTCAAAGTCCCAACTCTGCTTCCTCATCAGGAATTGCTCACTCTGTTTTAGAAGGCAGGGTTCTGCGTAGATAAGCTAAAACACAGGATTGACAGGCAGCATGCATATGACAGTCATGTGCTTATGTTAATTTTATGATTGAAATGTAGGGGTGGAGTCTAGCCTGTTAATCTGGAGATAGCCATTGAGTAACCAATGAGGTCTCTGTGTGGGCATGGCTTTCTGGGAAATCTCATGATATTTCCGTCGTGGAGATGAAACTCAATCTCCCCAGTTGTTGGGAGTTAGTCTCAGAGATGACGAATCAAGATGGCAGCATCTGAGAAGCTGAAGGGGCTGCAGAAACCACAAGGCTTTGCCCTGATGCAGCCAGTCCTCTGATGTGGGAGAGGTCACGTGGGGACCCCTGCCAGCAATGAGTTGCTTCTGCCACTGTTGATGCTGTTGATGGACCCTGAGCCCTGGAAGCGAGGAGCCATGGGGAGACTCTGCACCCACTGCCCTGTGACTTTGGGAGTTGGAAGGAGACATTATAGACTGGTATTGGGCATATGGACTAATATCAGACTTATGACTTTGAACTGGACTGGGTCGGGATGCTTTCTCAGTGTTCCATTCCTTTTGT
The DNA here is from genome assembly GCA_004026705.1 of Nesogale talazaci. NCBI lineage: Eukaryota > Metazoa > Chordata > Mammalia > Afrosoricida > Tenrecidae > Nesogale > Nesogale talazaci. Next base: position 66,619 of record PVJH01009776.1, on the reverse strand, counting down.
ATATAAACCTTTCCCTTATACCCATATGCGTGTCTATGAATTTGTTCCTCTGGTCTACCCAGACTGACACAATGTATTAAGCATTGGGGTCCACCTTCAAGGCAAGCCACTGTTTGAGTCGCACACAACCCCCCATCTACTTCCACCCCAACTTCACCAGGTCGTGGTGCAAACTCTGTTCTAGGACTCCTCCATACTGGAGAAACCATCATTAGGGACAAGAGAACGACTATGCAAGCAAACAAAAGGAGGTGAGTCACCTTTACATTTAACTGCGGGCCCCTGACCCATTGACCATCCAGCTACCCATAGCCACTGGGCTCAGGGGAGAGCAGAGAAGCAGCAGCGATGGTGGGCAGGAAGACCCCTGAATAGGGACAGCACACTTTACCCCACTGTGTTTCCAGCCTTGTTGTCAATTCACAAACAGTCCCCAGTACGCACAGATCTCACTACAGGACGAGGTAGGAACATTATGACACTGAGGGAATTAGCTACCAGGCCAATGTGATTGTTGAACCAAAAAAAGTAAAAAACAAAACAGAAAAACCCTGCATCAATCTCTGAACATTTGGTGTCTCTTGGTCCCCGTCTATTTGGGTTCACATTTTTAGCAGTTAACGCATGGTAGTGCAAACAGACCCTGGATCTCAACCACACACAGCTGGTGGTACTTAATGATTGATGTGTGTAAAGGCATGAAGTCTCAGAAGCCAGGAGGACAAAATGAACAGAAATACTGACGAAGCTTTGAGTTCTTACATGGTACGTAGAGAACACACCGCCTCAATCTGCTACCAGACAATGGATTAGACTCATTCAAGGCAGCCATATTAGTACTTTGTCCTTAAACAGGGAACGTTCCTCAGGCCTTAGATCCCTGAAAGGAGGTTCCTGCACCAACCACCCAGAATCTAAAACAGCAAAACAGACGCTCTCCCCACTTTTACTCCCCCAAAGCCCTGTTCCCCCTCACCAACTTGGACAGAGGGCTCTGTATCGATCAGGCCAATGGGCGCACATCTCCAAATTCTTATTTCAATCTACAGTCACGAAGGCCCTCAGAAAGAAATGAAACCGAAACACAATAGCAGATCACACTGAGCTAGGCAGCAGCTAAGACGAATCCTTACGAACTTGATCACAACGAACCCACAAAATGTAATTTGGTTCAAACTCAGGAGGAGAACATCAGGTCCTCGGGTGGTGTCTCCGCCTGCTTCAGGAAAAACGGAGGATCTATATAAAGCAGCCCGACCATCAGCCACCACTGAGCTCCTCCTTGTCTTGTCCACTTGACCTGGACTGCACACCAGTACACCTCCGCCCGTCCGTAAGCTACAAGTCTCTCCCTGCCAGGGGACAGGAGGATGGATCCTGGACCATTTGCCTGAGGTTCACAAGTCCATATACACAAAGGTATTGTCTTTAAACAAAATCAACAATGCCTCAACTATGGCATATTTTCAAACCTGACGTAAATGCAAAGACCAGTAATGAAATATAAGAATGTGAAGTGTTAAAGAATTTAAGATGCTAGTTCACATAGACTCATCCACTCCCATTGTGTATCTGTTTAGTTCCTGGCTAAGAATATGGATGCTGCTAAGCCTTTTGCAGGTAAAAAGAAGCCTGTTAGCGGAAATAATTACTGATTGGTTACAAGGTATGCAGGAACTTGCTGGTGGTGTGGAGGCCTCCCTGTGAATGGTAATACAGTAGTTACATAACCCCAAACCCACTGGCATCCAGTCGATTCTGATTCGGTGGTCCAATATAGGACTTCTGTGGTTGTAAATCTCTGTAGGAGGAGACAGCCTCACCTTTCTCCCACAGAGTCGCTTGTGGGTTTGAACTATGAACAGTGCAGTTAGCATTCCAGTGCCTACTCAATGACACCCCGCAGGGCTGGGGTCACAGTTGGGAAAGTGTTGGGCTGTAAACCACAAGGTCAGTGGTTCAAATTCACAAGTCATCCTCTGAGAGAAAGATGAAGCAGGTGTCTCCCATGAAGATTTATAACCTCAGAACCCCGGTGGTGTTTTCTCTCCTTCAGGGTTACAAAGAGTCAGAACTGAGTCAATGGCAGTGGTTTTTAAACTCAACTTAACTTAAAGAAATTTCTTTTATTCTGATCATGTATCCCACTTTTAGGGTGACTTTTATTCTGATTGCTCATCCTATGCTTTAAGGTGTTACAATGAAGAAACGGTGACAATAACAGGACTCCCCATTTATGTTGGTATAATTTTCTGAATGCCTATCTCAATGGGTTCAGTAAGTCTGGATTTTTTTGAGACTTCTGAGCCACGTTTCTCTTTATATCAAGATCCATCTCTGGTGATCCTGATCAGAACATACACAGTGGGGACCAGGCACCATCTCTTTCTTATGGTGGTGGAGCAGTGGCAGCTGTGGTTCATATGGACAATTAGACCCCAAGACCAACTCCTTTGTTGAAAATTGGGGTTCCTTCTTTCCCCCTTGCTCCAATAAGTAGGAAACAACAGTTGGGTCTGTGATGGCCACTTGAAAGCTTTGAAGACTCACCAGGTTTGGATGTAGGGCACAAACTGTATCAACTATGTCATGCCAACTAATCAAACTCTCCCGTGAGACTTTCTACTCCTGTGAAGAGTTAGTCTGGAAATACACAAGGGCATTTCTATGGAGGCCTTTCCTATAGGATCTCTAGGAGTCAGTACCCACTCGATGGCAGTGAGTTTAGTTTGGGTTTTGCATAAGTACAGGTACACATAGCATATGCATGTAAGGGTAAGTCAAAACATTTTCCTAAAGAGTCATAGGATCTGTCATTGAAGAAAAATAGCAAAATGTGAAGCTGTGGTTTCTCAACATATCTGCCATCTAAGTTGATACATATCTGAAGGCGGGGTTTCCTTCTCCTGGAATAAACTTGTGCATGTGTGGATTAGAACCCTCAAAGAGTTCTGTACTCTTCAATTTATACCGGGTCAAAAACCACAGGTTTAGCATTCTGGAGGGGAGGGCATTGAAACCATCTCTTCAAAATGTTGAGTTTGGGGAAGAAGAAAAGGCAAGACCGGGGATGTGGGTGGCTGGGGAAGTTTCCCAGTGAAGTAGGACAGCCCTTCTGACCCTCAAAGAAGGGGCGGGAGCAAACCCTTTCCTTTTTCACCAGTGTAGTTTCTAATGTTCTTAAAACATTGTTATAGTAAGTCTTTGTGACAGTCCCTTGTTCTTGATAAAATCAAGAGGACCTCCTTGCGGTGGGGTCCCTAAAACTGTCACGATGACCTTTTGAGCTGATTGACCTATCTGCCTTGAACTTACTGGCCCAGCTGATCCCCTCAGAATCCGCTGTTTTGACTGAACCACTTTCTTAAAAGGCATCCACAGGGACTAGAGGAGCCCTGGTGGCAGAGTGGAGCAGTCACACACTGGGATGCTAACCAGAAGATCATCAGTTTGAAACCCCAAACTGCTCTATGGGGCAAAGAAGAGACTCTACTCGATAAAGAATGACCATCTTGGAAATCCCATGGACAGTTTTACTCTGTCCTGTAGGGCCACTGTGAGTCAAGATTAACTTAATGGCAGTGAATCTGGTTTGGAAGGAGACTAAGCCTAGTGTCTTTCTGAGAGAACTTATCTGTAGCCACCCACTGATGACTGAAACATGCTTCAGATGGGATAAAACCATGCAAGTAGGGATTAGAACCCTAGTAGCAATGTTTTTTGCTTTATCCTTGTACATACCTATGATCACATACATACAAATACAAACACACTATGAATTGCAGCTGTTGTCACTGCTCCCACGACTCAGTTTCGTTTTCTTTTCGCTGTTCCACAGGAAGGAGAACATGTGCTCCACACTTTCACAGTAACGCTCTGCTCCCTCAAGCCGCAATTGAACACTGGTCACTGAGGCACTGGCTTACTAGAGCCCCTCTGCCTGCCTTCACCAGCCGAGGGGGAGACCCGCCATCTGCCTCTCCCTCCTCCCTCCACGGCACCCTTAGAAAGTGAGAGCAGTTCCATACTCGCTCTGCCTGCAGGCCCTCCCACCCGCCTTCTGAAAAGGGGGACCTTCATTTATCAAAGCCTCCATGTAGCACATGCAATAAAAATAGGTACAGTATCACACCTCAGAGGAACCCTTTCAAATGCTCCCGGGAGCCCCATCACACTATGGTTTGGGATTCTCTACCCTGACTCCACCAGGAATCTCACTTCAATCTGCAGCGACGCTCAGTGGCCCAGGAACCAGACGTATCCCAGACCCTGAACACAAACCAGCTACAGTGGTCGTGATTGTGTGTTGTCGAGTCCATGCTGACCCACTGAGTAGAACTGCCTCGCTCCTGCCCCATCCAGTTTCCCAAGCTAGAAGCCTCAAGGGAGAAGATAGCCAGGTCTTTTCTCCCATGAGCCTCTGGGTGGATTTAGGCTACCATCTTTTCAGTTATTAGCTGAGCGATTACCCTATTTTTTAGACCAGAAGACACCTTTTCTTTCTTTTTTTTAAATATAGATTTTATTGAGGGCTCTTACAACATTCAATACATTGTTCATATTAAGTTTATTTGTACACATGTTGCCACATTCATCTACATTATCTACTTGAACCCCTCCAGCATAAGCTTCTCTTCCCCTCTTTCCTCTAGTTCCTTATTTTTTTAATTCCAACTCCCCATATTTCCCCTTCCTCCTTCTCCTCCCCCATTCACTTCCAATAACTTACAAATTGTTATTACCTCTTCATATCTTACACTGTCTACTGTGTCACTTCACTCACCCCTCCCCCCAGAGGAGGTCACATGTAGATCCGAGAAATTTGTTCCCCCTTTCTACTCCACCATCCCTCCACTCTCCCAGTGTCACCACTCTCCACTAGTCTCAAGGGATTATCTACCCTAAATCTCCATGTTTTCAACTCCAATGTGCATCCCCTGGTTTAGCCAAATCTGTCTGGCAGAATTGGGATAATGATAGTCGGTGGGAGGAAGCATTTGAGAACATTTCATTGCTACTACACTGCACCTAGACTGGTTCATCTCCTCGCTACAACCCCTCTGTAAGATGTCTCTTCACTTATTGATGGGCTTTGGGTCCCCAATCTGAATCCTCACTTATAATGATATATTTTTTAGGTCCTTGATGCTTGATACCGGATCCCTTTGACACCTCGTGGTCACACAGGCTGTTGTGCTTCTTCCATGTGGGTTTGCTTCTTAGCTAGATGGCCACTTATTCACCTTCATGTCTTTAAAACCACAGATGCACATCTTTTGATAGCTAGACACCATCAGCTTTCTTCACCACATTTGCTTATGCACATATTTGTCATCAGGGATCATATCAGGAAAGTAAGCATATAGTGTTATGATTATTAGTTCTTGAAACCTGATAATTGATCCCTTTGGTATCTCTTGGTCCCATAAGCTGGTGTACTTCTTCCATGTGGGTTTTGTTGCTTCTGAGCCAAAGACACCTTTTCAAAGTGGGGAGCGGGGGGGAATGAGGGTGTGTCTTCTGGTGCAAAGTTGTGGTACCCAAAAACATTTTAGTATACTGGTACTATTTGGCTCAGATTATTTTTTTCTTGTTTTCCTGCTCTAAAAACTGGTTGTGTCGTATGGTCAGGTACGTCTTATGGTCCAAAAAATATGGCACTCATAGGGTCATCAGGCTGTGATATGAACCACCACTACTACTGATTTTCCCATCTCTCTTTCATCACCGTTACCCTGGTAGAGGTGTTTTGATGAGATGGGTTTTTGTTGTTTGCTTTTTGGTTTCTTGTTTTGTTTTGGGGGCATCACTGACCTCTGGTGGTGAGAGAAGGAGGCCCAGCCTTTGCTCCTATGGAGTCACTGCTGGAATTGAACCTCCATCTCAGTGAGCCGCAGTCGCACGCAATGAGATGTTAGACATCTGTGTTACCTGTAAAATCCCTTGAGGTTCACTCTGTCCTTTATCAGGTCGGCTGCCTGGACAATAATAATATTCCTCAATGCTCTTCCTGCGCAAGAAGAACTCTCGCCATAGATCTGAAAGGAAGAGACGCACAGTCACTGTAAATTAGCACTGCAAGGTCACCCTGGGTGAGCTCCCCAAACAGGCTGTGAAAGATCATGTCCGCATTGCCGGATACTTTAATTTTGGTCTTTGTAAGAACAGACCTCCGCCGCCCTCCTTTATTTGATGTGCTCTTCAAGTCTTGGTGTGGTGCAAGCCTGAGAGCATGAGCAGCTCCAGGGGAGCAAGACTGGAATTTCCACTCCATAAAGAGTGACAGTGTCGGAAACCCGTAGGGGGTCACCATGAGTCACCGCTGACTCCATGACAGTGGGTTTGGTTTGGGGTTTTATCGTCTATGCATGCTATTAAGCTACAGCAGCTGTTCTTCCATTGTTAAGCTGTTCATTTAGGGACAGAGAATGAGATTTCCAGGGTAAAACATTCTACTGTTTTTAATTCCATGTGATAATCCAAGGCTATTTCCAAGAGGTCCAGTTGAATAAGTCTGCCATACTGATCATGTGCTCATAGGAAAAACTCTTGGAAGATGAGAACAATATGCCTATACGTAAAGTATCTCTCTAGCGAATACCTTGTGGCCTGACACATTTGCAAGCAGGCGGCTGTCAGCTCTGCACTTAGAGTAGACCTTCCTTCTCCGAAGAGCTCATCGCTACCCCCAGACACCCTGCTCTCATCCACCGCATGCGTCTACCTATCAGATGGTTAAAAAGTTTCACTTCAGTTTAAGAGTTTGCATCTTCTAATTCCCCTCACAGAAGACTCGATTCTTGGAGGATGAAGGAGAATATCCCTCCATCGCTCTAGAGAGCTGCAGGTAGCACTGCTTTGTATATGACTTCCTGCCAATTACAGGTGGAAACTGAGTGGAGGCCAGGCTGTCTTCTGCAAAAAAAAAGGCCAGGAAAGTAATATGCAGTCAGGAGAGGCACGTACAAGATTTTTACTTTCGTCCTGGTGCACCCTTTTAGTACCCTAAAGATTATAAAGTATTTTATATCTTCTCTCAGAGCCAGCAGACTAATAGTGGATTAAGTGCAATTGACTGGTGACCTTATGTTTCCTTAAGACATGTCTAATTTTCCTGTGATCACCTCCTTAGCAGAAATCTGATGAGACAGGGGGAAGGTCAGGAAATGGCTCATTTGTAACAAATTCTAACACACCTATAGACTTCAACAGTCTACGTAGAACGAGTACCACAAAAAAGTGGTGTGGGCCAGCTGACCCCTGACCAGGCCTGGCACCACACCCTGGCTCATTGACTCAGCCCCTCAAACCACACTGAGTGTGCAGCTACCCAGAGGCCCCCTTCTAGGTGCTGAGACCCAGCGAGGAACGGGGCAGCAAAGGTCCTTGCCCTCACAAAGCACTCCCACACCCAAACCCACTGCAAACGGTCAACTCCAGCTTGCAGCCACCAGATGGGACAGAGCAGACCTGCCGCCGAGGGTTTTCGAGGCTGTCATCTCTTCAGAAGCAGACTGCCATGTCCCACAGAGCAGAAGGGGATCCAAACTGCCAACCTTTTGGTTAGCAGCCTAATATTTAACTACCGTGCCACCTGGGTACCTATACACAAAGCTCCCAGGTGCACGTGTCTCTTGCTAGGAAAAAAAAAAAAAAAGCAAGCCTGTGCTGATGATCTCTTGACACTGCACTGTGAAGGCACTTTCCTCTTCTATGACCTCTCCTCTGAGGTCATCTCATGGTCTGAGCATCTTCTGGTGGCCATGCAGGCCCCAGCTGAAGGGGCCAGGTGAGCAGTGCAGAGCTCCAGCCGGGAGCAGATGTAGCTGGAGAAGGTTCGGCACCCAGACGTTACAGGACCAGGACGAGGGAAGAGAATCGTACCTGGGAAGGAGTGTGCTCAAGATATGGGTTGGAAATTCTTCTTGATAGAGTCTATTTGGAAAAGAGAGAAAGGGAGAAAAGGTTAGAACCAAAGAGAAATCTTTGTCTCAAAGAAATCTTTGTAGCAAACAGGTAAAATGCATGCAACAATGTCCGTCCAAAAAGCCCGGAGCTCATATCCACAGGCTGTATGTAAGTAACATCGGCTGTTCACACTCAATGCAAGTACCTCAGCACCACGTATCTCAACCCAGTTAGCACAGTGAGAAAGGAGATGCCATTTGTACAGCTCTCAATCTTCAAAAGTACAATAGAAAAAATTGGGAGCTTTTAGTACTGCCCCTAACTGATGCTTTTAATTCCACTTCTCAGTTCCGTCTCATGGCCACTCCTGTCACTGGAACTCAGGCCTTCCTGACTACCCACACCTGACTGGGGCTGCAGCCTCTCCTGAGGTTTCCCTGCGCTTCAGTGCCGCCCCCTTCAGGCCATCCTGCAAACTGCAATTAAACAAGCTCACAACGTGGCCTATTCCGCGTAGCAGAAGTCTCTTAACTGCTTATGTGAGTTGATCCAACCCTCCCAGCTCAGTCTCCGGAGCTCACCACAACCTGGTTGCAACACGTTTCTAGCATGTTCTGTCCACATCCCTCGTGGACTTCAGTGACTTAGCAACATCTGCCTTTCTGAAGAACCTGCCACTCAAATCCTGGCCTCTGCTCACACAGCCCCATGTTACAAAGCACTCCATCTTCCCTGATGCTTTCCCAGCCCACGGCCTTCTGTGCAACCACCTGCTGGGTGAAGTTCTTCCCCTGGGCTTCCTCCTAGTGTCTGTGACTCTAATGTGGCAGCTGCCCAGCTGCTGCTCTGAAACACACACACACACACACACACACACACACTCAGTCAACCCCAACTCCTAGACCTTTCAGGATGGAGTAGAACTGCCCCTTAGGGTGTCCAAGGCTGTCAATCTTTTTTTACCCCACTCTTTTGGTGGGGGGGCATCACTGCCCTCTGGTGGAAATAGGAGGCTCAGCCTTGCTCCTGGAGAGCTGCTGCTGGATTTGAACTGCCAACTCAGTGAGCCGTAGTCCTGCACACAACCACTATGCCACCGGGGCTCAGCCCCCAAGGCTGTCAATCTTTGAGGAGTAGACAGTGAGAGTTTTCTGTCACAGAGAGGTTGGTAGGTTCGAACCACTGACCTTACAGTTAACTGTCAAATGCTTTGCCTCTGGTGCTACCAGGGAGGCCTCCCATTGAGATGCTTATGGTGCCATCCATTTCGTTCTGGCTGTCCCAGATTTGTATCAAGGTAATAAGTATTTGCGAGATGCTGTAAATTGCGGGAGCGATCTTTTCCGATGGTAAGAATACAGTGTGCAGCGCTCTCCCCCACATGAGTGTAAGCACAATAGGGGACAACTGTCATTTCCCGCAGCAGCATGGGAGAAAGCACAGAAGAACTAACAGTTACTGAGCTCCCAACCTATGTTTAAAGTTCTTCACACCTCTATTCCAAGGCTTGTTGTCGCCGGAGAGCCTGGTGCTCGTTGCCTGCCGCCTCCACGTCTTAGAATAATTTGCTAATTTTATGAAACATGCCCCACCACTCATCACTTTCCTGCATTGGAATCTTCCTGCCAGTGCCGTGGTTAGAGTCTGCATCCTGCCCCTCGCCATGCCACGTGGCTTCCACACCACATACCTTCTATTTAACTGAAACACATCTACTGATTCTTTATTCAGAAATGCCGAGTCGGACGCTCGGCGAGGGATCCGCACCTTTCCTGGGTGAAAATTCATTTCATAAGGCAGACAGGCCACGTTGGGCTTTCAATACGGGAAAAGACAACAGGGACCCTCCTTCAACCTAGTCTGTGTACTCCTGATTGACTTCCCTGCCACAACATTCTGCTGTCTGAGCCTATGTAATACATCCACTTATTGAACTACTTAGCCATTTAAAACTTGCAAATGCACCAGATTTATCATAAGAAGATGTACCACCATGAGACACCCCCCGCCCCTGCTTTGCACGGGAAAAAAAAAGTTTAAAAATCGATAGGGCAGACCAGAACTGACAGTCTCGAGCAGCATTGTTCATTCAATTGGCTGAGCGACTCGGAAAAGGGTATACTTTCTAGGATCTTGTTTTAAAGCCTTTCAGGGGGAAACAAGTTCTGTAAACCCAGGCAGGGGCCCTCTCACCAAAGAAAGCCAGTCACCTGCCTTTCTTCCCATGGCCCACCTAACTCTGGCCATGTCTTTCCTACTGTTACCCCCACACAATCCCACCGCACAGAAACTCCCCCACAGAGGCCGAATCCATAAAGCCCTGCGATTCCCCTGTACGGGGTTAGAGAAGCTACTGGCCAACAGGGAATCCCAAGAGCAACGTAATAAGAACCGTCTTTTGTAGGGCACAGCACCTTGGTTTGCTGTCAGGAGCTGGGAGAAAGGCCCGTCTCAAGAGATGCTGGGGAGCTTTGTCTCATCGATGCTCTAGGGCAATGCTGCTTCAACTCGTGAGCGAGACCCTGGAAGCCAGGCTGTTCTTTGTGGAAAGTCATCAAGCAAAAGACTTGTTCAACTTCTAAGAACTAACAGCCCTCTGGGAGAAACCATTGTACAGCAGCTTTCAGATGAGCTGGGTTCAGGTTAGTACCAGGGACCCACCATGATTCAGAGAGCCCCGTGTCCCCCTCTCCACCTTCCCTATGCCCCAGCCCTCTGTTGTAGGCGTCTGTCAATCGACCTCACTTAGGGTCAACCTCCTATCACTGACCTTCGGCTTTACCAAATGTGATACCGTTCTCTGGCAAACGACAAATACTTGAGTGGGGGTGGCGGGGAGGGGCACACACTCTGGAGAAATTGTCGATCGATTCTCTCATTTTTAGCAGAGTGTGAGGAGGTCCATGCGTCATTTTGGCAGGGTAACCCCCCAGGTTGTTAACACCTGCCTTTCAGAAGTTGCTGCCACTCAAATCCCGACCTCTGCCCATACCGTTCTCCTTGCTAGATAGCCCTCCAGCTTTCTTGAGGTTCTGATTCACCTCCAGAATGGCTCTTCCAGCCCTGGGCCGCAATAGTTCTGGGGGCCATCCCTGAGAGCCCACCCCTCCGTATCAGAATCCTCTCCCCCATAAAATCACCCAGAGTCTGTCCATTCTGGAATGTCCCTCGGCATTCCAGGGCTTCATCTCACCACGCCGGCACGTCTATTTCACATTTACAAAGCACCCCATGAGCTCCTGCTCAGGTACTGTGGAAGTTTCCAGAAATGTACACCCAGACCGTCCATGATTCATAAACGTGCTTACCCCAGAACACACAAAACCCAAGAACATGTGAAACCCAGGAAAGCCCTTTTTTGATCCTGGGGATCTTATCAATTTTGCCTAAAAATTTCAGTGACTGATGCAGTCGATGGATCTTTCTGTTGTTGTTTGTGGCTCTAAGTAGGGTGAGAAGACACCTAACGTAGCGTTTGCTAGTAGACATGCAATCCAGCATATGAATTGTTGGCCAACATGACTCCCACCCATTCCTAAGCTGTTCTGACGACCTTCACGAACTGTGTGCAATGTGCCTGAAACAAAGGCTCTGGGAAATCTACTTTGTCTCCCACCTCCTTTTCAGAAAAAGAGTTACTCGGTGCCCACTTGGCAATTAAAAATGTCTGTGCCATCAACTCATAATCCAGGATAAAGTGTAGGTATCTGCTTTTGCAGCTCCCTCTGGGTCGTTCCAGTGGCCTTTAGGGGGTAGCACCCCCTACTTCAGGAAACACTGCCTTGAGCAAAGGGTACCTTCCCTGCAATGGCATATGAGCCATTTCCCCTAACAAACATCTTGCCAGACAAAGTAATGGCTCTTAGTTCCCTCTATTCCCAATTACTTAGGTGACATGCCATGATTCTTTCATGAAAAACACATACCATCGCGAGAAGAGTAGGAACACAAATAAAATTAGATTTTAATTCAAATTTATTTCTCTTCCTTTCCATTTTAATGAACCATGGAAAATGGTTCCCTAAATGATTCCAGTCAAACCTCATATTTTAAATACATATTAGAAAATTACAGACCTTTCATCTTCACAAATGGACTTCCAGGGGGTGCGGGGGCATAACTCAAAAAGGATAACTGTTTAGCAACTATAAATTACTCCCATTTCTTTTAAGCTGGGTAGTCACTAAATTTAAAGCAAGGGAGCCCACAAGGCTGGGGCTGAGCCAAGCATGAAATTCATTTCAGAGTTATTGAAAAATATCTCCCTCAACTATGTGAGAGACTTAAGGCACATTTTTCACCGTCTCTTAAAGGAGATGTCTTAATAATACTGTTCTTATTGAATTAAAGCATTTAGTTCCTAAGAGGTGATAGAAATGAAAAGAGAACAGAATAAAAAATTTCCAGTCGCCACAGAAGTACAGCCTGCTCTATTACACACGTGGATCAACAGGGGCTACTACATTTATTGATAATTCAAGAATTCAGTCCACAGTACAACTTTCGGCCATCTTCAGGCAAGGTCACTGTGCCCACTCTGGGTGAACAAATATGAAACTAGATATGCATATGAACATGGAGAGGTAGACCTGGCAGCCCTGGATGTCTTGCAGTCCTGGAGAGTCAGAAAGTCTTGCCCATCCCTGAGGGCTGCATGCAAGAGGTGACAGAATAAGACCGTCAAGACTCCAGAGCATCAAGCTGTCCAGCGGGCGTGCTGAGAGAGAGGGTACTTTTCGGTTCCAGGATACATGTGGGAGCCCTGGTGGGACAACCATCAAGCACCAGGTTACAATGAACAGGTCAGCAGGGTAAACCCAGCCCATAGCAACTGGGAGCAAAGACTGGCCAATGTGCTTCCCTGATGATTCCAGGCCAGAATACCCCACAGGGTGCCTCTACCTCGGCACACTGGGCCGCTGTGAGTCAGCATCTGACAGTGACACACAACGATAAGGGGGAGGACCCGTCGGCATCTCAAACAAAGCTGGATCAAAGCTTACAGCATAGAAGCCCAACCAGTTTGCAGGCTTCAGAAGAACAGAGTCACGGCTCAGTGAGGATCAGGGAAAACTGGGATTAAGAAGGACAGGCAGGGTGGGGCGGGGTAGCCTGACTCTCTCCCTGCAACCTCGGTTTCCAACCAGGCCCACAAGTGCTTCCTCGGGGACCCAGAGGATGTGTCTGCAGCAACACCAGTTACAGCCACAGAGGCCAGGTTGTGGTAAGAGCAGTTCCACACGAGGAGGCCACACCAAAGTCAACGGTGTCTTTAAAATGGTATTTGCCCATGGCCTGGGACGTGCTGAGAACACCGATAGAAAGGGAAGGTGACGGAAAGACTGAGCACCTGATTCACGTTAAGCACGTTCACACGTGAACGACGGTCGCGATGGCGTCCTGCCTTCGAGTCCCTGGGTGGCACCAACGGCTAAGGACTTGATATGAACCAAAAGACTGGGTGACCTGAAACCATCCACAGACACCTGGAAGCAAGCTCTGGGGATCAGCTTCAGAAAGGGCGCAGCTGTCAAAACCCGGGGCCCTGTGGTTCCACTCGGGTTTCTTATCACGTCATCAGGAGTTGCCATGGACTGTCGGGAACTGGCTCACTGATCATGATCACGACGGGGTCAGTGGTTTGAAATCACCAGCTGTTTCTCAGAGAAAGACAGGGCCTTCTGGCTCGAGTTCCAGTCTTGGAGACTCACAGGGCGCAGTTCTGCCCTGTCCTATACGGTCACGATGCATCCTCATGGACTCAGTGGCAGTCAGGTGTTTTTGCTTTTTAATTTGGTAAAAACAATAAAAGCAACAACAAAACCCCCTAAAAACCTAAGATTCCCCCAAGCTGGAAAATTAGAACCAGACTGAAAGATGACTTCTGATTGGCTCTCAAGCTGCCACTCTATTGAAGTATGTTTTCTATTATGTGTTTACACACAGTCAATAATTGAGCGTGTGCTCGGGGGTAGAAATTGCACTGAGTCTTTTAAATGCCTCGTCTCACTTAACCCTTTGCAAAACAATGAGGTAGATTAGTTGTGTTTGACAGTTGACTCAGGGGTGTTAAGAAACTTTAGTCTTTGCTCTCACCTGTAGTTTTAGAGCCTACACCAGGGGTCGGCAAACTGCAGCTCAGGAGCCCACGCGGCTCTGAAGTAACGTCGAGAACATCTGAAGATTATTATTTCAGATCACCGTGATTTCCTTTGTTTGGAAAAAATATATCATTAAGGCTCCTGAGGGATTTTACAGTTGTTAGGAGGGACAGGATTGGCTCTTTGGTCTCAAGAGTTTGCCGAACGCTGGCCTGAACGAGGTTGATTCAAGAGTAACAAACAAGTACCTCTAAGTGTGTCACGAAGACACAACTAACACCCGAGAGATCCAGCAGCCCTCAACCTTAGATGCACATTAGAACCACCTGAAAAACTACGGGAGCCACGCCCCAATCTTAGGGAACCCTGGGGTGCAGTACTTCAGCACTTGTCGGCTAACCATCGGCTCTGCGGTCTGTACCCACCAGCCTCTTCTCACGAGAAAGATGTGTCAGTCCTTTTTTACAGACTTGCCGTCTCTCTAGAGCTGCTGTGAATCAGATCAGACCGTCTGGCAAAAAGTTTGGGGTTCTCTCTTGAGTTCCTATCCAGACCAACTGAATTAAAATCTCTAGGGGTGGGACATGAGTTCCTCTCCTAACCTACCCCTCCCCCACAAAAAAGTCAAGACAAGGGCGCGTAAAATTATGATCGAACAAGTGGTCGTGAATGGCAATTTGAACCCCTTATCATGCACCTGAGCCAGGAGGCCTGGGGTGTTAACCAGACATGGCCTTCCTCACATGCTCCACTGGGCTTTGAAGGAATCAACAGCACTCGTCCTCGGAGAAGCCTTTGGTTCTGTCACTGAGCCGCCACCTTTGGTGGAACAAAGAGCCAGTGTTTCAGCAAATCCCACCTCACCCCTGTTCGTGAAATGTGCTTTCTACGGACCCCACTCAAGATGTAGCCGTAAGCCAAAGGACCTTTATGTCTGTCTAAGAGCTACATACCTCACAAATGTCGGCCCTTTTTAACAGCACTGGGGCCGTGAACTTACTTTTGACTTCCTAGTATTAAAGAACGAGAGGAGGAACAAGTCTGCCCCATTTAAACAGCCGAAGTATAAAGTGAGAGACTTACAGGTATTTCACAATCTTGCCCATCCACAGAGAAAACTCAGCAATGAGTTACTTCGGGGAACTATATACACACGAGGCACAGCAGCAATACCCCCCCCAAAGTTGTATCAATTTGATATCCTACAGGCCTTCTGAATATATCTTTCTTCTCGCTCTGTTTACAAGAGACTGTGTCTGACTACCTGGGTGGGCTTCCCTGGTTACTACCATCATGGCAATGCCGCCGACCTTCAGGAATGGAATTAACAAAAGCCATAGAAACAATGGTTGAATTCCTGAACTTACCTTATTTATTCTCCAATTTTCACTGAACTCTAGACTTGGACTAACATCCCTCCTGAGTCTGTGTCCTTGCCTTGACCCCTGCTAGGCACGCTTTCTGAACCCTGTCATTCCGTTCATCTAGATGAATGCTGCAGAAGGCCTAACACGGGTCAACCAGGGTCCCACAGTGAGGCTGTAGCCCCCGACCGCTTGTCTTCACTGGGCTAAGAGAGTTCCACTTAGGTTCCTTCTGCATGTGTACACCATCGCTCCTCAGGCTGAGTGTGGGGGGCCCAAAGGACTTATGGCGTCTGTCCACCCGGGGCTTTCTGGGGCGTGCGGCAGAGGCTGCCTCCTCACCATGGTTTCTTCCCCATGTCATAGGGCCTGGGAAGCATCTGGGTCTCGTACCAAGTGGGGTAAGCACAATATCAGGGCCTTAAATCTGTGCAACCTACCACCCACCATCCCTGCTGTATGCCTCTCTTTTTTCCCGCTGTGGCAGTTAGATAATCGCTTGTCAATCTGAGGATTAAGAGTGAAGGGGTAGGACCTAGTCTGTCAATAGGGTCATAGCCAGTGAGGCCTCTGTGTGGGCATGGCCTTCTCCTGAGAATTCTGGGAAATCTGGTTTTCCCCTCCTTGGAGGTGGAAGGCGCCTCTTTCTCGGCTCACTTCCTTGGAGACATTGCAGCTGACCAGACCCATGGAACTAGGCTAGTGCCCTGAGCTGGACAAGCTACATGGACCTACCCTGATCAACCAGACCTCTGAAGCCAGAGAAGCCATGTGGGGACCCTGCCAGCACTGAGATGCTTACAATGCCACTGGGTCCAAAGATTTTCTACCTACTGACCTGAGATCCTCCAGCATTTAGCATCATTGCATGTGTTTGGGGAGTCCACAGAGGAATTTATAGACTGTTCAGACATCCAGCCTAATATCAGACTTATGGGCTTGGTCGGGACTCGGCTGGGCTGTTTCCTCAATATTCAACTGCTCTTGTATATAAACCTCTTTTTATACACATATGCGTGTCCATAGATTTGTTTCTTTAGTCTACGCGAACTAACACACCTGCCTTAACTATACTTGTGTATACATTGAAAGACTTAGGTGCTTGCTTTGAAATATAGAAAGTCCACTAGAATACCAATTATTTCCTTGCAATGAGAGCACACATTAGACTGCTTTGTGTATGGTTTTCACTGTACTTTTCCATCTGTTAATTATCTCCTCATCAGAAAATGAGTAAAAGAAATAAATCTCAGAACAACTACTGTTCCTAGTCATATAGAGATGATAGAGATCTAGATAGAGAGATCTGGATTCAAATTAGTCTCTAGATATTTCTTGACAACTTGTTCATTAATTGTTGAAGTTTAGGTGCCATCAGTGGAGCTTTAGACCAAGGGTCTGACCCAAACTATGACCCAGGGGCCAAATCCAGCTGCCAAGTGCTTTTGTAAGTAAAGTTTTATAGGAACACAGCTCTGGCTATTTGTCTGCATAGTGTTTCTGGTTGTTTCCATTCCACAACAGCAGGGCGTGGCAACAGAAACCATATGGCCCACAAAGCCAAAAATATTCCCTGGCTGGTTCTTCCCACAAGTCCATTTGGGTCCAGGTTATGAAATCCTAACACAGCAAGAGGAGCCCTGTGCAATTCCCTAAGATGGAGCAGTATTTTACCAGATTGTGATAAAGAATCATTTTCATGTTGGACCAAAATTATCTCCCATGGAAATTTAAGATGACTTCCTCCAAATCTACTTAAAGCATATTTTCATCTTCACTTACACTGTTGCCCCCAAAACTTAAAAACTAGGGCACACCAATTTTTGACAACTAAGATTAAAACAAAGGTTGGGGGCCAGGGGAGGTAGGACATGAGCACTCGTTTCATTAAGTGCCCTACCTCCTTTTAAACTGAAAGTTTCTGATCCTGATGAGTCCGGCCTACATATAAAAGACACCACATATCACAAAGCCCCAAAGATGAGAAAATCCAATAATACAACAGGCCCTTTCCAACATCTGACTCTGTAACACTCACTATCCTCTCTGCCTGGAGTGCCTTCTCTTCACAAACATGTAAATCCTCATCTAGTTTAGGCCCAAAAACAGACACGTGCTGAAATTTCCCTCGATGTACAACCCAAATCTTTTAAAGCTCAGAAACCATGGACATCCACAGTCTGTTTATGAACTGTCTGACACCTACAATGAGACCTGGAGTTACTGCAGTTGTGCAGCTCTGCTCCCAACAGCAGCACTACACACACAGTATCACGACAGTCGTTTTTTTTCCAGTTCTCTCGCTGCCAATGTGGTAGTTCCATTTCTGAAAAAGCATCCTCTTAAGGGAGCCAGTGGTGGTTTTTACCGGTCAACACCTTACCATGTGACACAAGGAAGAGGCCTGTCCCTTCTGATCACAGATCAAACTGTCAACTTGGCTGTCCTCCCTGATTTCCCAAGGCCTAGGTCGTTCTGGTTTGTGAAACAATTTGTTCGGGGCCACAGCACCCTCCTTCTGATGCATTTGTCTTTTTTTTTTTTTTTTGGTCTGAAGTCCACAGAAAGCTCACTTTCTAGCTACACTGACTTCGTTCCTTTTCTCGTTTTTAACACCTTTGCACAGCACCACTACCAAATCGGAATTTCAGTCACATGTTCGATCGTATTTCCTATTCAGGTTCCCAGATAAAAAAACAAAAAACAACCCATCAGACTCACTGCCACAGTCAATTCTGACGCATCGCAACCCTAGAGGACAGGACAGAAGGGCCTCTGTGGGTTCCTTAAACTGTAACTCTTCACAGGAGTAAGAGTGGAAAGTCTCGTCTTTCCTCCACTGAGTGGCTGCTGGTTTCGAACTGCTGACCTTGTGGCTAGCCCAACATGCTATCATTTCAGTCATGACATCCTAAAATTACCCTTTCACGTGTTGAAACCAGATTCCATGAATGGCAGGCTTCACAACAGGACCACTTCCTCCGAGGATTCCTCTCGATATTGGGAAGAGCCCACTCAGAATTGCTCAGGTTTTGATGGTGCCTACTAAATTCTGATTTCAAGTATGGATGTCCTTACACTTTCCAACCCCTGGCAACTTGCCTGCAATTTCTTCTGCTTCTATCGACTCATTTTATTTCTAGTATACTCACTGGATGGTCTTCTCTAACCTTCCAAGATATCCTCAGATTTCTCTAAATACATCAACCTTTCAATCCTTATGCCAGTCTTTTTTTTTTTCCCTTCCCTCCACCCCACTTTTGACTTTCAAAAGTTCATTATTTACAGCATCCCTCCATAAGCAGTGAGGTATAGAGTCAGGTCCCAAAACAGCACACTGCCGGCAGGCTACCAGAGCAGGGCTCAGATCTTCTGAAATTCAAGGGGATCTCTAGTCCTTTTTTGCTTTCCTCTGGAAAGCCCCCCTATTAGGTAACAGACATCAGCAAATACCAATCTGCTTGCTTTACTCTTTGAGGATCTTCCAGTGGAAGTTCCCACCAAATGCCACAAAAACCACCTACCACCTACTGTCTTCCTGGACCCGTCTCTTGGAAATATTCATCACAACATTGGCATCACCCAAGTGCTTAGGAAAATGCAGATGCTCAGGCTCTACCCAAAACCCACTCCATTAGAAGCAAGTTCACAAGATGCCCCAGCTGAAGTTAAAGTTTGAGAATTTCTAGCCTATACCTTGAGCCCCTGGGTTGTTCAAATGGTTAAAACGTTCCACCACTAGCCAAAACGGTGGGGCTTCAAACCCAACCAGAAGCACCCCAAAAGACGGACCCGGTGACTGGCTTCTGAAAGTCACCATCTGAGAGGCACAGCCTCGGTATTCTTTGAATAGATGGGGTTGCCACAGATTGTACTTAACCTGATGGCATCACGTTGGACTGGAGGCTGAGAGCATGTGGACAGTCGATCTGTACCGGGGAGCTGTCCCAGCTGTGACAGACTGTTGGGAGTTGTGGTGGTCATGTATTTGAGATGTGAGTTTCATGATTGAGATGTAGGGGTGGCGTGCAGCCTGTTAATTGAGTAACCAAAGAAGTCTCTGTGTGGGCATGACTTTCTCCTGATATGTCTGGGAAATCTTGCGATCTTTCTCTTGTGGAGATGAGAGGCTATCTTCCCAGTTGTAGGGAGTCAGTCTCCAAGACAACGAACTATAGACGAGACAAGATGGCAGCGTCTGAGGAATCAGAGCAGAAACCACACAGGCTTACCCTGATGGAACCAGATCTCTGAAGCTGGTGAAGCCACGTGGAGATCCCTGCCAGCACTAAGTTGCTTCTACCACCTCTGGATGCTGTTGACGGACCCTGAGCCCTGGAAGCGAGGAACCATGGGGAGAGCCTGCCAGCGCCGGGACTCTGCACCCACTGGCCTGTGACTTTGTGAGTCGGAAGGAGACTTTATAAACTGGTATTGGGCATATGGGCTAATATTGGACTTATGACTTTGGACTGGACTCTGTTGGGATGCTTTCTCAATGTTCCATTTCCCTTGTATATAAACCTTTCCCTTATATCCATATGCCTGTCTATGAATTTGTTTCTCTAGTCTACCCGGACTAACACACAAGCTCTGCCTTCTGAAGCACCTGTTTTATATTCATCACGTTTAGACATGAGGTGGCCTCTGACTTTCACAGTGGGGAAGATCAAGTAGCTACCAGTCCTGGCTCCAAAAGGAAAAGGAGCCCAAACATCAGGTACAAAATCCTCACACTGAAACAGTCTGAGATTGCCCCACACCTCCTGGGCACTGGTCGATCCCTCCTTCACTTTTGTTCACCATCTACGGTTCCAAGGAGTCAAACATATTCATATTCTAATTTATATGTATTCTGCCATGGAAGAGGCAAAAATATCTCTTCTGTGTGTGTGTGTGTGTGTGTGTTTTCAAGCCCATCCTCAAGCATAATTACTATAAGAGGTATTTATAAGAGGATCCAATTTTAGAAACCCCTCAACTTTTGCTTTTAATCAAACTACATTTCAAACACCTTAAATTCCATTCTTATCACTTTCCACCTGTGTGAAATTAGATCGCAAAGTAAATTTCTCTAATTTAATGAGTGCCACTGGAGTCAATCACATGCCTAATTTTTTTAAAAGATGTTTTTTAAAACATGTGAATATTGATTGGCAGTGTGTTTCCACAAGACCTAAAGTCAATAAAGTCAATAATATTTCTGAATTCCGTGACTGAGGAACAACTGATACAAGGTGTCTGAATCAGAGAAGGGCCTTCTTGTAAGGGTATTGTTGCCACTTCTGGGGGTTGGCAATCTCTGGAGAGGCAAAGCCACTATGTTCTCTCAGCTCCCCTCCCTCCAGCCCCCTCTGCCCACCGGCCCTGCTCCCCGCTCCTAGCCTGCAGACAAGATTATGCAGCCATTACAATTATTTGAAAGCATTTTTCTAATACATGGCCATATTTTATTTATTTATCTATTTATCTATTTATTTATTTATTTATTTATTTATTTATTTATTTATTTATTTATTTATTTATTTTGTGGCATAACTGCCCTGGTGGGAGTAGGAAGCCTAGCCTTGCTCCTGGAGAGCTGCTGCTGGATTTGAACTGCTAACCCTTTGGGCTGGAGTCCTACACACAACCACTATGCCACCAGGGCTCAGCCTCATGGTAGTATTTTTTAAACTGAAAAACAAAAAATCTACACCAGAAGAGTGTAAGATCAACTATGCTTAGAAAATAAATAAAAAGGAATGTCCAAAATCCAAATAATAATGCTCTCTGCATGATACGCTGCTAGTAGGTTTGTTTTATACCTTTCCAAGCTTCCAAGTTTGTAGATTAAATGCATTACTTTTATGTCCTGGGGTGGGGGTGGAGAAACTATTTTAAAAAACAAAATAAAAACCTTCCTTCACACCACCCCCACCTCCAAACCCACAAGAGAAACAAAGCCTCATAGATTAAAAATGGTAACTACACACAGGGGAAGAAGAATATGGTTACAGTCAGAAAGAACGCAAACTCCTCAGTTCCCGCTCCGCGGATCCTCCCACTGGTTGGTACCGTGACCACTGGTTGGTACCAGGAGCGCACCTTCATCAAGCGCTTTGAGCAGGAGGGATTCCAGCCTGATGGCCAAGAAGTTAGTGAAGGCCTCTGAGGAACACCTGCAGCAGCACTACATTGACCTGAAAGACCGCCCCTTCTTCCCCGGGCTGGTGAAGTACATGAACTCGGGACCCATGGTGGCCATGGTCTGGGAGGGGCTGAATGTGGTGAAGACGGGCCGGGTGATGCTGGCGGAGACCAACCCAGCGGATGCTAAGCCAGGCACCATCCGAGGGGACTTCTGTGTTAAGTTGGCAGGAACATCATTCACAGCAGAGATTCGGTCAAAGCACCGAGAAAGAAATCAGCCTCTGGTTTAAGCCGGAGGAACTGGTGGACGACACGTCTTGTGGCTACAGCTGGATCTACCAGTAAGAGGCTTGGACAAAGCAGTCCCGTCCCTGTTGGCGCGTTGGCACTGTGCCTGTCCTGTGTATAGCGCTTCTTCCGGAATGGGAAGCAGTAGGATTGACATCCTGTTCCCTTCCAAAGCACACTGATCAATAATATAAAGCCTTTGGAGATGAAAAAAAAAACATATTCAAACTAAAATGGTTGTTGGGTCTTGTCAAGTTGCTTTCAAATTACAACCACTCTGGGTGACAAACTTCTTGGCAATTGTACAACACTGCTTGAGATGAACCAACCACGGAATGGTATGATATCTGGATTAGCACCTAATAAAATGTTTTGGTTTTTTTTGGTGGGGGGGAATGAAGTAAAGATAACAAAACTTATTTTTAAGATAAGATTTTATTGTGATAAAATGAATATATGCAGAATTTTTTTTAACTTCCCCATTGGATTTTCTTGACTGGGCCCTTTGAGGAAGCACATTTCTGAGGGATGCATGGATTCAACTCTGGCTGAGTTGTGATCGTTTGTGGCACCACACCAAAAGCCCAAGCCCACTATCATCAAGCAGATTCTAACTGACAGTGATCCAGTGTGACTGGTCCTTTGGATTTCCAAACCTGGACCTCATCCCAGCCCGTCTTCCTCCCACTTGTGCCCCCAGGGGCCCCTTCGCCTACATTAGCTCTGCTTCAAGTCCATTGACCCAGATGGACATGAATGACAGGCTCCTCTAGAAAGGATGGTTTTCACTTACTTCCCCTCTATTGCTCAATAGAGTCCACTTAATTTCTATTTTTCTCTGCCCTGAAAAGACATGAGTGTAGAAACCACAAAGGCAAGAATTTTATTTATTTAAATTTTAATAAATAATTTTACTGGGGGCTCTCACAGCTCTTATAATAATCCATACATCAATTGCATTAAGCACATTGGGACATGTGTTGCCATCACCATTTCCAAAACATTTCCTTCCACTTCCGCCCTCCTCCTCCTCTTTCCCCTCTGTGGTAATTACATAATCTGGTGTCAACTTGCAAAGGGGTGGAGTCTAGCCTGTCAATCAGGTCACAGCTTGATGACATCCTTTGGAGGCACCACAGAGATAAATAGCTCTCTGGAGACCAGCTATGTACAGACTCTCTGCTTCGTCTTCCTGTTGACAGGACACACGGAGCTATGCCAGAGCCCTGGAGATGGAGAATCCACATGGAGACCTCTGCCAATGCTGAGATCCTTCCACCCACCAGCCCATGATCTTCCTGCATTCTGCATCATTGCGCGTGTCGTGTGAATCCCAAGAGGAATGTATAGATTGGTAACAGAGGAGCTAGTATCAGACTTGATCTAGGCTGGGATGTCTGCTTAATATACAATTACTTTTTGAAGTAAGTATTTCACACACACTATTTGTTTCTCTAGTCTACCTTGGCTAACACATCTTCCCTCCTCCACCATCCCACCATCGTAAACCCCTTATTAATTTATAAGTTATTTTTATTTTCCTATTTTATACCATCCCCTGTCTCTCTTCACCCATGCCTCTGCTGTTAGTTCTCCTGGGGAGAGGTTTGTACATGGATCATTCCCCCTCCTTCATGGTATCTCTACTCTCATTATGGGTCCCGAGGCATTTACCTATTCTGGATTCTGTGTGTTGAGGGCTCTTATCTATATTAGTGTACTATATTAGTTCCATATTAGCTCTGGTCTAGCCAGGTTTATAAGATAGAACTGGGGTCATGGTAGTGGGGGTAGGAGGAGGCATTAAATAACGAGAGGAATGTTGCATGTTTCAAAGGTACTATGATACTGCATTATAAGGGTCCCTTCCTTGTGTCACTTCTGTGAGATATCCAATTCCCTTCAGATGGGCTTTGTGTCTCCATTCTGACTCCCCCTCCCCACTTTCATTCACATCGAAACAATTGTTTGTTTTGGGTCTTCTGATGCTGGTTGTCTTCAGCAATCATGTTGGAACTGTAAGCATCAAAGAATGAAGAGCAAGAATTTTAAAGAGCCCTCAGTGAGGACAAAAATAGGGTTGGGAGAAGAGACTGGAGACAATGGGGGACTCCAAAAACCAAACCCACTGCCATTTGAGTCAGTGCACCTCACAATGGCCCTGTAGGGCAGGGCAGAACTACCCCTGTGCATTTCAGAGAATCTAATTTCCTGGGAGTAGTAAGCCTCATCTTTCTCCCTAGGATGGGCTGTAGTTTCAAACTGCTTGACACTACCTGTGGCTAGTAGCTCAAAGATAACCACCAGGGCTCCTCCAATGGGAGTCTAGGGAAGGACAATTCAAACAGCCTAGGAAAAAAGATGGAGTGGCCCTTCCACTTCTAAATCTCTTTCGATGACAGAGCTGAGCTCAGCTCAGTGTTCCTACTCTAATAAAATCAGTGCTCAGAGTTAGTCCAGGTAAACTAGAGAAACAAATCCAGCGGCACTCATATGTGTATAAAAGCTTTATACAAAAGAAAAACTGTATATTAAGAAAGCATCCCAGCCCAATCCAGATCAAGTCCATAACTCCAAGATTAGGCCATATGTCCAATACCAGTTTATAATTTCTTCTTCAGACTCATCCAACACATGCAATGACACCAAATGTAGGAAGATGACAGTTCAGTGGGTGGACAGTTTTTGGACCCGGTGATGGTGAAAGCGTCTTAGCGCTGGCATGGGTCTCCAGGTGGCTCCTCCAGCAACAAGATTCTGACTGCCATCAGCATAGATTCATGTGGCTTGTGGACAGGAATGTCTCAGAGAGAGACGAAGCAAAGAGAGTGTGTCTCTCCTCCAGCAAGCTATTTCTCTCTAGTGCCTCCAAATGAGGTCAAGCTGAGAGCTGACAGGCTAAACCCTCCCCTTTCATTCTTAACAGTCTCAAGTTGACACCAGACTATGTAACTACCACACAAGCATGTGCTGATTCGTGTGCGTGATCTGTTCTACGAAGCAGGACGTCAGGGGACTTGGATGTTGTGCAAACTCCATACTCTGCTACCTTGACTGGTTTTTCCTTTAGCGTCTCCATGAAGTGTCGCACCTCAACAGGGATGGTCAACTCGCTGAGGAGGAGTCACTTCTGTGTTTGGCCCTTAGCAATTTCTCTCCACGTAGTATTAATGCCTCTCCCACTCCCGGTAGCTACGCACCTTTGGGGGAGCCTTGCAGAGTTTTTCTTTGCTTTTGAGGGTCACTGGAATTACCAAGTGTGACAGCCTAAATCTCCATCCATAGCATTTGTGATGTTCCACCTTTGGGTGGTTCGGTGACCTCAGAGTTTACTTCTCAGTCGATCCGCTTTGTTTCTTGCTGCTGGGATCACTGGCACTGGCTTGCTGCCAACTGCTCCTAGGTTGGCCCCCAGGGCTGGCACCCCTTGGGAACTGCTCTGGGAGGCAGGTGCCTTGTACCAACAAGCATGGAGGGCAAAGGGGCAGAGAGAGTGGCGAGCGATTCCCAATGTCTCTCTTAAGAAGAGGCCACACATCCCAAGAGGCATCCCCAAGATGTGATCTGATTGACAGGTTGGACTCTACCCAGACTCAAGTGCAAGGGAACACAAAATCTAACCACAACTCCATCCTCCAGATATATAAATCATACATCAGTTTTTACAACTTAATCCTGACTGTCACACACTGTCCAGTCTTGGATTTCCCCCTCAGGGTGCTTACTGTTCCTCCACATTCCTTCCTGTGTTTGATTCAGGAGAATATCAGCAGACAGACCCCCAATCTCGGGGAGGAGACAGGCTTTGGAAGCACCCTTAAAAACATATTCAGTTAACTCCTCTTCCACATAGCCTTGCATGGAAAGTATGATGAGATACCGAAGTGGGCTATTTGAAATGCAATTCCCAACCCAGACTGCAAATGGTTTTGAAGCTCATGGACAGAACACAAAGTCGAATGTGCCCAAAGTCACTGCAAAAGGAAGCCAAGACTGAGACAGTTTTCTTCTTAAAGGGGCTCTGCCCTTCTCCAAGGTTGGCAGAAGCCTGGCATTTCAACACCCTCTTGAGTTTGGTATTAACCCGGGTGCCCCTTGCAATCAAAGGGCATTGAAAATAGTCACGGGACACTAAGTGGACCAAGTATTTCAGAGAGCACAGAAGACGGACGGTGAGTGGGTCAACAAGGAAGTCCTTGTATTTCTCTATTTCCTAAACCAGGCACAGAAGGACTTGCTGAAATGAACAAGATGAATGTGGATCACTATGTGATTATTAAACTCCCAGGGTCAAGTATACCCAAAGTACAGTTTTGATACTCTTCTGAGTTTAAAATCATCCTTGATAGAGTCAAAATCTCTTAATTTCTTCCATGGGATCATCTTCAAAACCAAATCATTGTTACTGTGATCCAATGGGTTTCCAATGGCTGCTTGGGGGTGGGGGGAGGGAAGTAGTTGACCAGGTCTTTCTTCCAAAACACCCCTGGGTGAGCGTGAACCTCCCACCTTCTGGCTTAGCAACCAGGCACCAACCCATTTGCACTACTCTGGAGACTCAACTAAAGAAACTGCTGAAGCACAGGGTCCTCCAGAGGGAGGATTTTCTTCTAGCAGAATTCTAAACATTGCCTGTGCACTGCCAGCACCCCATGCCATGCAGGGATTTAAATGCCTTGTCAATGCTATTCTTAATTTCAATGAGGCTTTAAATGGTTAGAAATGTAATCATAAGTTAGATGAAGCGCTGGGAGTTAATCAACACAATTGTATGCCCACGTTTCCTTCTGACAAATGTACTTGCATCCAGCACACAGAAGTCACTGGTGTAAATAAAGCCAGACAAAAGCCAAGGGCGCTCCACCTGCAGAGAACAAGAACGTTCCTCTTTGCTCTCAAAGCCCTTTCTCCCTCTGCTCACCCATATTTCCAGCGTCAAGATCGGATGCTCACAAAAGGCTTTTCTCGAAAGCCCACACTCATTGCTTATTATACTTGACACCCATAAGGAGCTGGTTTTTGAATGCTTCCAATTATAAACGAATTCCATGACTCATGGCAGGCAGTGCTTTCCACTTGGGCCCTATGTGGCTCAAGCTGGACAGCAGGCACCTCTCCATCCACACAGACCTACGAGCCACGAAGGGAGGTCGTCTTGACCGCCCTTGCGCAGGCCCTCTCCCACTCCCCCTGGATGCCTGAGGGAGCAGTTGTGATCACAAGGAGGGCAGGGAGGACAGAATCCACTGGGGATGTCTTTCTCTTTTAATTTTTTCTGTGGGGGGGGGAGGAGGATGCTGTCTTATGTCTCGGACTTTCAGCCATTTCTGACTGTACTCCACCGTGAGAAATCTGCATGGTGACCGGAGACCCACAGCTACCCAGACATAGGTACACAAAGCACTCTCTGTCACCCCCTTGCACTGTCTGCCAATCAGACGAAATGGGAGCCCATGAGGATTTACATTCCTATTAAGTGCTGACATTTCATTATAATAATCCTAGGTTTCTCATGTTTAATTGATGAAAATATTTCCACTTTTTCTTTTGAAAATGTGAATTGCCAAAATATTCAGTAGATAAATATCTCAGTACTTACATAGTTGAGCCTTAGTGACTGGCTTAATTGGCTACCCGTTGGAATGCTAATGACAAGGGTAAAAGTTCAAACCCGCCATTGGCTCTGTGGGAGGAAGACGAGGCTGTCTGCTGCCAGCAAGATTTACAGCCCCGGGGTCCTGCAGAGCAGTTCCACTCTGCCCTACGGGGTCACTGTAAAGAGGGACTTAACGGCAGTGGGGTTTGGGTCAGGTCATATTCAGAACTGGGTTGTATACCTATAATAAACAAAAAAGTGGATGCAACAGTAGTTCAAAGTTGGCAACTGTGGGGGGCATGTGCTTATGTCAATTTCATGATTGAGAATGTAGGGGTGGAGTCTAGCCTGTTAATCTGGAGATAGCCATTGAATAGCCAATGAGGCCTCTGTGTGGGCATGGCTTTCTCCTGAGACTTCTGGGAAATCTCGTGATATTTCCCTCATGAAGATGAGAAGCTATCTCCCCAGTTGTTGGGAGTTAGTCTCAGAGACGATGAATCATGGACAAGACAGGATGGCAGCGTCCCAGGAGCAGGAAGAGCCAGAGGAGAAGCCACATGGTCTTACCTTGATGGAACCAGATCTCTGAAGTTGGCGAAGCCACGTGGCGGTCCCTGCCAGCGCTGAGTTGCTTCTACCACCACTGTATGCTGTTGATGGACCCTGAGCCCTGGAAGAGAGGAGCCATGGGGAGACCCCCTGCCAGCGCCGGGATTCTGCACCCACTGGCCTGTGACTTCGTGAGTCGTAAGGAGACGTTATAGACTGGTATTAGACATATGAGCTAATATCGGAATTATGACTTTGAACTGGACTGGGTTGGGATGCTTTCTCAATGTTTCATTCCTCTTGTATATAAACCTTACCCTTATACCTATATGCGTGTCTATGAATTTTGTTTCTCTAGTCTACCCAGACTAACACAGCAACCATTGAGAAGATGGTACAGGCTCTGACAATGTTTTGTCATTTTATATACCACATGGCTATGAGCTGGAACTTATGCAAAGGCACCCAACAGCAACCAATATGGAAACAGGGATGTAAATGTAGATACACATAAAGGAGCCTCAAACCTTTCATGAAAAAAAATAAAGAAATGTATTACAGAATTTCCCCATGAGCATTTTGGAGTGCTAGGGAGAGAACAATAACTACTTGCTAACTTTGGGAGCTAAAACAGCATGAGCATGGGATATATTTTATTCCTAAAAGTAGACTCTGTTATGGTTTGTCAGAAAAACAATCTTTAATAATCTCACCTGAAGGAAAGCCAATATTTCGGAAATAGAATGAACAGATATATTTTTCTTTAAACCAAAGAATAACACATTGCAGAAATCTCCTTTCTTTCTAAATAGGAGGTCCACTATTTTAAGTAGGAGGGGCTTCTAAAAACCTTCCTAGAAATAAGATGGTTTATCTTCTACCAATTTTTCAACTGGGCTCTTTCTTAACATAATAGCAGGGAGGGAGAGTCTGGGGTGCTAACCACAGACATAAAGCAGGGTCTACAGGAAGGAAGGCACAAGATGGCAGAACACCATGACAAAGATCACTCTGAACGACTGTGATGGAATCACACCCTGAAAGTTGGGGAGTAAAAGTAACAGAATACAAACATAGGGCTCTCGACAAGCCCTCAACAGTGGGTTATCTTCCAGAACTAGAGTACATTGAAGGCAGCGTGAAGAAGTGGGTCAGGGTGCCTGATCTGAGAGTGGCAATTGGTGATAAGGCGAAAGCTAGGGCAAACAAAGGAACTATGGGGCACGGAAGCGAAGTCGGGAAGTATTTGCTTGCCAGCTGGTACCAGTATGCACACGTGAACACACTGGGAAATGGGAGGGGGTCTGAGGGTAGTACGGGGTGTGCGTCCTGGGGATGAGCCAAATCTTCATCCTGCATGATGGGACTCAACAGGTATGAAGAAAGTCATGAAAACAAGAGGCAGTGGTGCTGATGTCCTGCAGTTTCAAAGGGGTAGATGGACTTCATTTCACCAGCAAAAAGTCCACAATATGCTACCTCAATCTATTGCAAGAAGTAGCTCTGAGTCTCTTTAGTCCACAATGTCCTGCACTACACATGTGCTGAGAGAGAGAGAGAGAGAGAGAGAGAGAGAGAGAAATCTAAGAATTAGGACAGAGGGGGGTGGTTAAAGGGAACAAACGCGCTCCTTTAACTCCAGCCAGCTGCCTCTCTTTCCTCTTCGGCTATCTTCTCCCTATCTGCTTCCTCCTCTGAACCCAGGGCTGAGTTTCAGCTTGGCTGGTGTTCTCTGAGCAGGTGCCACCTGAGGACAAGAGGGTGGTGAGTGGTGGGGATGATGCCTTTATTTCCATTTGCCTGGAGCCCCACACATAGGGTGACTGCTGAGAAGACAGGCCACAATGTCTGCAGACTGTTGCCCAATTCTTCCCTGAGGCAAAGACTGACACTTAAAATGGCCTGGAGGTACTAAATAGGAAAACGATGAACACTGAGAAGGGGTTGGTGGTTTGAATCCACTCAAGAGGCACCTGGGAAGAAAGGTCTGGACTCCTAGCTCCCAAACACCAGCTATTTGAAAACCACATGGATTACCCTTCTACTCTGAAAGATACGGGGCTGCCAGTCAGCTTGATGGCTATTGGGCAGTCATTTTGAAAGTCATAGTTTCACTCTCTCTCTCTCTTTCTCTCTCTCTCTGACTAGCTTACACAGAGAGAGAGAGTCTCGTGCAAATCTGCAGACAGCCTTTCTCGTGGCTCCTTAAAGAAGCTGGAGGTATCTAAGAGGTCTTCCGTATAGGTTAGAGGCAATCTTTGGTTATGTTTCAGAATTTTTATTCCTCTCCCTACCAGAAACTAATTTTAAGTTCTTCCTCACCACCATCGAGTCAATGCCAACTCATAGGGACCCTATCGGACAGGGTAGGACTGTCCTGTGGGTTTCCCAAATGAACTCTTTACCGTGGTGGAAACCCCTATCTTTCTCCTGAGATGGTTTTGAACTGTTGACTCTAAGGGTCACAGTCTGAAGCGTGACTACAACACCACGAGGACTCTAACTGCTCAATAGAAAAAGGACATCACAAATTCCTACCACCCCTGCCCATTTGTTCTCCTAAGTCCTGCTAGCCAAGCTTTCTCTCTTTTCTCTGCCCTCGTATCACGCACTGTCTAAACCTGTTGCTGTTGACGGAGTCACTAAGACGAGCTGCTCCATTAGATGTTATTTGCCACACGAACTGCATTCCGAGTAATGAATGTCTTAGTAATTTTTAAAAAATTAAATCAGCCTGGTTTTCTGAATTTACCTCCTGCTGCTGCAAAGCATCCTCAAATGGCTTCTGACTCCTGGTGACCCACGTGTGCAGAGAACTACTCCACAGAACGTTCAAGGCCGGGGATTCTGGGAAGCAGAACACAGGCCTTACTTCTACAGTGCCTCCAGTAGGGTCTGGCCCTCCAGCTTGTGAGTTAGTCGGGCACACTACTTTCTCTAACGTAGTCTCCAGAATGGGGGAACACTAGGTGATGATCACCTTCACTAAGCAACCACATCATCACCTTCATTGAGTGGTCAGTGTAAACCTATGGTTCTCAACCTGTGGGGGTCAAATGTCCTAACAGTAGGAAAATGACCGTGATGAAGTAGCAATGTAAATAATTTTATGGTTGGGGGTCACCACCACATGAGGAGCTGTACTGAAAGGTCATGGCATTAGGAAGGTTGAGAAGCACTGGTAAAGATGGACATGAGTGGCAGAGGAGAAGCCAGGAGCCACTGGAATACACTCATTCCACCAGCAACCTCAGGGGCCAGGGGCCCATGGAAGTTTATAACACAGAGCAGAAGGACTAGCACAGCACACTCAAAATAAACACTGAATAAACACTCTGCCATCAGTTGACCCCGACTCATAATGACCCTACACACCAGGGGGGTATCCCAAAAAACTGGAATTGCACTGGATGGAGCAGTGTTTTCATCGTATGTGTTTTTCCCCACCTAGGTGAGCATCAAGCAACTCACTCTGAGTTAGTGCACTCAGTGGCGTTGCCTGGGAAGGTTCTCTCTGGTCACAGTGGATTTTTTCGTAAACACAGTTTTGCTTGAAGCTCATTTTTTGTGATGGTTGATTTAAGAGAAGTGTGCAGCTGTGAAATTTTATTTCCTGCTCGGGAAAAACGCTGCAGAAACTGGTGATGATGAACACAGCGTACAAGGACAGCACTATGGAAAAAACTGAAATGTATGAGTGGTTTTCTCATTTCAAAGACGGTGAAATGCCAATTGATGACACACCTCATTCTGGACATCCTTCAACTTCCCAAATGGACAAAAAGGTCAATTCATGGTGCCTTCGGAGTTTGCTCCAGCAGGTCAGACTGTTAATCAAGCTTTCTCTTTAGCGGTTCTGAAAAGACCGTGTAACAGTGTGCCACGTAAAAAGGCCTGGTCTGTGGCAGAAGGAGGACTGGTTTTATCACAACAATGCACCTGCTCGCACAGCCATCTCCGTGCTCCAGTGTATGGCAAAGAGCCGCATGCCTCTCTTGCTCCACGCACCTGACTCACCACCTCGCTCTCTGCAACTTCTTTTTGTTTCCGTGAAGGAAGAGGGACATGAGAGGACAGCGATGTGACGATGTAAAAGAGATGAAGAAAAAAATGAGACGCTGCCAACCATCCAACCAGAGGAGTTTGAAAAGTGTTTCCAAGAATGAATTGCACATTGAAGAAATGAATTAGGTGTAATGGAGAGGACTTTGAAGGTGATAAGGTTGTTGTGTAAAAATAAATTAAAAACATAGCTTTGGAAGAAAATTCTTTTTTTTTTTGGGGGGGGGTGGTGGTGGAGTATACTCCCTTGAACAGGAAAGACTAGCACTGTCCCTGTGAGTTTCCGTTCTAGTGTTAGAAATCCCCCCATCTGCCTCCGGCAGAGCAGCTAGTGGTTTTGAACAGCTGACCTTGCAGTGAACAGTCCAACGCATAATCAGTAGGCCACCCAGGCTCCTTCAAAATAAATAGCTTCTAAAATTCAAAAATCCTATCCAATACCTACACACAATAAGCAATCAGATACTTGCCACATTTTGATTACATAGTAAGACTGGAATCAGACACATTTGTTTCTCCTTCCAAGGGCTGCTCCTGGCACAGCAGTCAATCCAGGGCTCGAGGGCACAACAGCTGACACTTTGCTGTACACATGGCAGGATGTAGGCGTCTCCTTCTCGGGGGCCTTTCTCACCCAGGTCATGTAACCCCCACAAAATGGCTGGGTGGGACTATGTAGAACTGTGACCAGGGATTAGCTGGAACCGTGCCAAACAAGTCGCCTGGGATGCACCCACGAAACCCCAGAGACATAGCTGAGTTACACAGGGGGCTGCTAACTCACAGCTCGCATGTCCAGCTTTCTGCTCCTGCACACACGGCCTCAGTAACCCTCAGAAGTTGTCCTATCGGGTCTGATGACTTGGAATCGACCAGGTGACAGTGAGCAGTCCACTAAGAGGATTGGCCAATTTGCCATCCTGTTTGAGTCAAAGAGCCAATCCCACACACTGAAGGGAGAGGAGGCGGGACTACCATCTAGACCAGGAACAGAGTCCTTTTGACTGGGGGAGGTTTGGGTGGGGGGAGGGGAATCTGCACGGAGGACCTCCCAGATCCCAGAGAGAGCGTGAGCATTAACACTGGAGATGGCACAAGTGGGCAAGAACCAACCAAAAAAAAAAAAAAAAAAAGAAGAAGAAGAAGAAGCAAGAACCAGGAGACCACACAAGAGTGGCAGGGCGCTTCTCTGTGGGGAGTAACTGCTGAGGACTTGCCGACTCACAGAGGAAGAGAGCTGAGCAGCTCTCAGTAAGAAGCTTCCTGGCAGAGCAGGGTGCCTCCGGGCATCTGTCAGTGAAGTCAAAGAGTTCCAACAGTTGCCCAGGCCGGGCACGGGCTAGGCCCAACCCAGGCCAAGGCCAAGGGTGAGGCCTGGAGGCAGACCTGGAGCTAAGAGGCCGGAAACTGTTGCGAGGATGAACTCTATCCTGTATCCGGAGTCATGCCCATTATTTCCAAGTTGATCCTGATCCCAAGTTGTAAGCTGGTACTTCTCTAATAAACCCTATCATCTTGAATATGATCGGCGAGTTCTGCGTGGCCACTGTGAAGAATTATTGCAGCGGGCCGAGGCGTAGAGAGTGCTGTGAGAGCGAATGCAGGGGTCAAAGCTGGTCCCCAGTTGGAGAGCTGTGTCTGGCCTCCACTTCGCAGCTCTGGGCTGATACTGGTTATCTTCCTGCTGTGTGGAGTTAGAAGCCCTCTGATGTGCCTTATTCCTTAAAGACAGAGTGAAATGTGGTGAGGTATTTATGGAAGAAAAAGATGTGTAAGCACAAAACTCCACGGAACACCTAGAAGCACTCTGATGAGGCGGGGAGTCATGGGCCATTTCTCCATAAGCATTGCCTGAGTTCCCACGATGCTTCAGACACTCGGGTTATGACACAGGCCATCGTCCTGGCCTTGAGTCCAGTGGGGAGGACTGGACGTAGGGAAATAAATCTAGCACATGCTTTATCAGAGAAGACTCTGAGCCAAGACTTGAAGGAGCTGGGTGATCTCAGTGTATACCCTGAGATGGTGACAGACAACACCACCCGGACACAGTCTAGCATGGGTGACCAGTGTGGCCAAGGATCTGAGCGGCTGGAAGCTGTTGTGAATGATGACCAGGTAAGAGATGGGAGGCCTGGCTCCATTAGGCCTGAGAGACGGACTTGTCTACCAGGCACATTCTTGGCACCATTCAGGCCGCGCTCACACAGGTAACTCATGTGATACGTGTCAGAATCTCCTGACAATTCAGTGTGCTGGATGCAACCCGTGTTGCCTAAGAACTAACCTTGATTGTTGTTTTACACTCGGCTTTGTTCTTTTCACACTGTAGCAGCAAGTTTAATTTTGAAGATCAAAGAACTGTCGGCAGCATAATGGCTCAGTAGAAGTATTTTTAGCAAGTCGTCGTTAAAAGGACGCCCTGTGTGCTGCATGCATTTCATGTGAACAAGTTGATCTCTGCTTTTGCTGACAGACTGCTTTCACTTTTTTTTTTTTGTGGAGGTTTCAAAGAACAGGTAAATCTATATCTTAGAGCTGCACCCCAAATTATTAGTTTAGTTGTTACGCAGCATATAAAACAAAACCAGATACCACCCTTCCTGAAGGAATACGTAATCTCCAGCTGGCAGACAGACAAATCCCAGCTCTTAGGTCACCTCCACGCTGAAGTTTGCCTTACTCTGAGCACCCGGAGCTGGATTCCCCCCTTAATACTCCCAGGGCATTCTCCGTT
The DNA here is from genome assembly GCA_004026705.1 of Nesogale talazaci. Lineage (NCBI taxonomy): Eukaryota > Metazoa > Chordata > Mammalia > Afrosoricida > Tenrecidae > Nesogale > Nesogale talazaci. Next base: position 31,879 of record PVJH01009776.1, on the reverse strand, counting down.
CTAGCACGCTCTGCCTTTTGTACCTTGTGCAATTCCACAAAACCCGATCACAGCACAAGTGACACCGGACTCTGACTGCCTGAAAAACTAGGAGCATGACTTTATTCATTTCTGCATGCTCAGCTCCAGGATCCCTGGTGGCATAGTGGGGATGTGCTGGGCTGCAAACTGCAGAGACAGCAGTTCAAAAACACCGGCCGCACTGGAGGAGAAAGAGGGGGCCTTCTATTCCAGGCCACAGTCACAGCCTTAGCAACCCGCAGGCGGGCAGCGCTACCTCACCGGATCAGGTCGCTAGGAGCTGGGGCGGGGAGGTGAGTGACTCTTGGCTCTGCGGATGCTGGCAGTAGCATCACAAGAGCTTCAGCTGCTTTTCTCCTCCAAAGCACAGTGACATTCCCCTTGTCCCCTCGCTTCAGTCATTAGGGGCCATGGTGGACATGGACATGCCTAGGATCACAGCCACTGCATGGAGCACAGCGATTCCGAGGACACCTCAGTGGCAAAAACAGCCTGTTTTTGTTTTTTTGTTGTTGTTGTTCTTCTTGAGCCAGAAACCAGCTTTCAGTGCTAAGTCACTAGGATTTGGGTGAGTTTTTGTGGTTACTGCAGCAAAACCTTGACGATCTCGCCTGGCACACAGCAGAGTCTCAGGAGGAGGAGAAAGCCCAGGAAAGGTGACGGCAACATCCTGCCTGTGCCGGGAATGGTGGCCTTCCAGGGAATGAGCGCCATGGCCTTCCAGAGCAAAGAACAGCCCGGTAGGCCTCTTGGCCTTGCCTTCCTTCAGCCTGGCTTCCCAGAGTTAATTGCTTAAAGAAAAGCTCCTTTTATTACGGTCATTAAGAAATAAAACTGGTTTTGAATTTCACAATCTTTCTGGACAGAGCAGTGCCTTTTTGGACCCTCCTTTTACTCGGGCAGAAGTCCCTGCTGAAGGCAGGGAGCTTGGGAAAGAGGGCGCCCACCAACAGTCCCCACATGTGTAAGGGATGTACCCCACCCCCACCCCAGGGTGACGGGCCAGCTAGAGCGTGGTGACTAAAGGCCTCTGCTCAAACAGAGAGAGAGACGGAGAACTCAAGGGTGGAAGGAAGGGAGGGAGGGAGGGAGGGAGAGAGGGAGGGAGGGAAGGAAGGAGGGAGGAAAAGACAGACAGAAAGACAGACAGAAAGAAAGCAGTTGGACCAGGGTGTTTCTGTGATTCTTATCATAGTTCTCTCTTTTATTCTCTAAAAGGATACTTTATTGTGTTTTTAGGTCCCCTTTGACCATCCTTCCACAAATTAATTAATAACATTGCATTTCTCCCATTAGGTCCAGATTCTCACTGTGTTCTAATTGTCTAGTTCCCAATACAGGTTGTCCTGCCCCTTGTGCCTGATCTTTGGTTTGGATTAAATTTTGACCCGCACTCAACCACTTATGCCACGGGAGCTCAGCCCTAATAATACGTATTTATAAGCTCCAGTGTTTCCCTTCCCGTCCACTTCCTCCCCCTGGTAATCACCATGGAGCACCCTTCTCTTTACATGTCTATCCCAATCTTCTTAGAGGAGAGGGATGGTACAATATGTGTCCTGGCGGGCAGTACTGATTGCAGGACACCGTCCTTCCATGTTCTACTTTGCAGACTCATCACTGCTCTTCACAGTCGTATCGCCTTCCACTGTAAGTGGGCACCACATTTTGCCCATCCATTTATCCACAGAGGGGCACTTTGGTGGCTTCCGTGCTTTTGCGTTTGGGAATGAAGCTGCAGTGCACAGGGGAGTGCATCTATCTGTTCGTGGGGCTACTGCTTTCCCTCCGAGGTACATCCATAGGAGTGGGGGCAGAGGAGCGTGGGTTCTACTTTGTTGAGAAATCACTCGGTTGCTGTCCACAGTGATTGCACCACCTCACAGACCCGCCAGCAATGCATACGGGTTCCTACCTTCCCACACCCTTGCCAGCATGTGTTATCGTCTTTTTATTAACAGAAGCATCATCAACTCAGAAGGGTAGGCTTAGACTCACAAACTCCTGAAAAGGATCTCTAGCTTCCTCTTCAAATAAAGCAGGGCCCTCACCGGAAGTCGGTCAGGTAAGCAGCTAGACGGGTGCAGGATTGGAGAAATATAAAGGGAACAAACAAAAAGGTGAGCTAATTCCAAGAAGGGGCCCTGGGGACATGGCACACCAGAAAAGCCAAAGGGGTAAAATATTGGGGGGGGGAAGGAGGCGAGCAAGAAACCAGGTATGACAAAGCTGAAGGAAACACCCCCCCCCCACATGAAGGAGGGGAGGTAATCTGCAAACACCTGAACTCAGCCTGGGTCTCCCCAGAGACAGCAGAACTTTCACTCTTGACCCAAGGTGAAAGCAAATAGGATGAGCAAGAGCAGCTGTCACCCGGGGGTGGGGTCTGAGACTGTGAGATCAGGAGACCAGCCACACCCACTCCTCTAGACTGGGCACCTTCTTATTCCTTGAATGGGGCACCAACTCGCCCACCGTAGTCAAATGACTCAGCTCCTCATTCCCCTGCTCAGCTCCTACTAACTGATGCGACTCACGCACGCGTCCCCAGTTCTCGAAAGTTTCCACCTAGTGATAGCGAGGCTCTGTCCATCCCCTTCCTGGGGGGGGCTTGGGCTATTCTCCTCTGAACTCCCAGAGGTGTGTCAGAGACTCTGAGTGCCATCATCCAAGCCTTCCCGACTCAATGGCCAGAAAAAGGGAAAACAGAGAGAGAGAAAGAGAGAACTCGAATATTTAACATCTGTGCCCCATGGAGTACCATGATGTGAATGATCATGCTTTCCTATGCACAAGTAAATGAAAACTCAGGGAGAGGAAAAATTGTTCTCCTAATGGGAAAAGTAACGTTTCCTGATAGAGAACTTCCTATAAAGTACAGAAGCAAAGCAAAACTGGAGATCAAGGGCCTGTTTTGTCTTGACACTTCTCATGTATGAAGACAAGGCTTTCATATGTGGCTATCCAACCTTTACTGCTGCCAAATTATTTATAAGAGCTGTGAAATTATTTCAAGCTGGGCATGACATTTCAGTACAAAGGAATGGCTGGACGCAGAATTGGTTTGAGCATGTGCTGTGGTCCTGGTTCCTGGTGAAACTGCTGCAGAAGGTGATTTGGCTGAGCACCAAAAGAGAAAAATGTTTTCATCTCTTTGACATGCCTATCACGCAGGCCCATGGGCAAGCACACGAAAGGTGCAATTATTCCATTCAACTATTTGCTACTTTGTGAAGGTAGTTTTGGCAGGCATCTCAGAACACATTCAGTCTACTGTGACAAAATTTAGCAAGATCAAAGTTCCACACAAAGGCCTCCTAACTCCTGTGTATAGTTAATGCCAAGGGTGCGGGGGGCAGGGGTGGGGGGGGGGGGAAGTAAGGGAAAAGAATTATCAGGGAGCTGCCGAGAAGGAACGCAGACTCCTCCTGGAGTAGCTTCTCTGACTGTGAATCTCGTCATCCAAGTGGATGCAAAGGTCTGACGCAGGAATGGCAATGGCCGCCAGCACAGTTATAGCTTCTAGCCAGGAGGCTGAGATCTCTCAGGACCTTCTGCGGTGCAGCCAGCCCAGCCTCACTTTAAATGCCAGACCTCTTTCCCCACCAGCCTCCACCCAAAAGCCAGGGGCAGAGCCAGCTTCCTTGCTTTGATCCCTGACAATGCTTCCGCCAAGGAGTCCTTGGGGCCTGGTGGCTGGGGTGCTGGCTGCTAGCCACAAGGTCAGCAGTCGGAAGTGCCCCACTGTGCGGGAGAGAGATGAGGCCGCCTTCTCTTGAAAAGATCGACAGCCAGCCCCAGAAGCCCCAGGGGGCAGCTCCACTCTGCTATGAGGGGGGATCGGCTCGTTGGCCATGGGTTTGGTTGGGGTGGTTTTGGGGTTTGGGAATGCCCATTGCAGCCAAGGGGCTCTTCTCACAAGGCTATGTCTTCTATTAGCCTTCCTCCCGGCAATGCTATTCCCTGGGCTCTGGTATCAGTTGAGAGTCCACTCAAGAAAATCCTTGGGGGCAGGGGTAGGGGGTGGGTGTAAGGTTCAGAGGATACCAGAGAATACTTGGTTGGTACTAAGAACAAGTACAAGGGGAAAGCAAAACTTTATTGGCAGACGACAGGGCGACCTGAAGTCATGTGAGGAGGGACTGCCTATCCAGTGGGAACTAGGGCTGAAGAGGGTCATAGTCGGGGAAGCAGGGAGGGAGCAGGGGAGTTGGAGGGCAGGGAGCGCCCACAGAGGGCACTGTCTGAGACAGAGGCCTGGGTGGAACAGGCAGGAATGGGGAGACAGAATAAGCAGCACCATCGTGATGGGCCCTGCATGTGCTAAATGCTGACCACGGTTTGCCAGTCACTGTGCAAGTGGTGTACATGGAAGTGCTTACAATGTTATTAAGTCAACAGAGTTCTGAGTCACACAGTCCCTCATCTTGGTCCACCTTCCATTGTGGAGAACCCCAGGTGGACTCATGGCCTTTCCAGGCGGATAGGTATTCAGTTGGTGACAATGTGACTCTAGCTCACAATGAACACATATCTGTGCTCCACGGGGTCTCCGATGGCTGGCTCGGGCAAAAGACTGCCAGGTCTTTCTTCTGAGGTCTGGGGAAATTGAAGCCTCCAGTCCTCAAGGTAGCAGCTTGAGAATGTTGACTATTTCCATCCCCCAGGATGCCTCAGACCCTTTCCCATACCCACCTGGATAATTCTGACTCACTGTCACCCAACAGCCATGGTGCTGGCAGGACTACATCTTCCTCCCTTCGCAGCCAGTGGGGCTGAATCACCAACTTCTCTGTTGGTAGCTAAGCACCCAGCAGCCTGCTGCTGAGTCACTGGGCCTGCCACACTGGATCCTGGCAGACCCTTGAAAGCAGTGCTTTGAAGTAGTCTGTGGATCAGCACCACCTGGGGACTGAATCCAAGACTCTCAGACCTCACCCTTGGGCTACTGAATCAGAAGTCTCAGATGGAGGGACCTGAAACCTGTTTCAACAAGCCCTCCAGGAATCTGAAGAAGGCCCCATGTTGAGGAGTTCTGCTATCTAGACTCTCTCCTTCTCAGTCTTAGGCAGAACAGACTCCCCAGGTAACTATCTCAGAGGCCCTGGGAAAAACAAAGCCCAGCCTACGGAGTCTTTCACTCTGCACTTCCTCACTATGACCTTCACCGAGATAGGAAGTGTTGAGCATCTGTTTTCTTAGTTAACGTCTACCAGTCTGAGCCCTAAGATCCCTTCCAACTCTTCAAAGGCCTTGACCTTGAAGTTCCTCAGAGCCCAAACTCCAGGCAATGATTAGATTGATGATGATGATGATGGTGATGATGATGGTGGAGGTGGTGGTAGCAATGGCAGCAACTAACACTTGCTGAGCCATTCCTATGTCACGAGCTCTGTCCCAGGAACATGGCACGTAACATTGCATCCCCTGGGAAATGGGTGCTATCGCTGCTTCACAGTGGGTGAGGCTGCAGCATTTAGAAAATGCTTACAAACTTGCCCGAGTCTGTGAAAGAAAACGAGACCTTCCCTCTGGGTTTTGAACAGTAAAATGGGAAAGTATGCCAAGCACGAGGGAAATGTGGAGCATTCTGGAGATGACAACAGAGGAACACCAGACCGCTGATGAAGAGTCAGTTCTTAGCTGCACCAGAGAGACATGAAAAGCCACCAGACAACAACTAGGTAGCTGTTTTGTTTTGTTCTTCGCTTTGCTGAGGAGGTAGGTGCTACCAGCAAGGGGAAATCAACAGGCGCTATTTGAAAAAGTGTGCTAGACTTGAAACCGTAGAGGGGAAAATATTGAAACTAAGGTGAAGCTAAGAAACAGCTTTCTTGATGATAAGAAGTAGCAACAAACCTCTTCTCCAACAGAAGATAAGGCCAGCTGGCAGGTTCCCCCCTGAGACTCGGGGTGGCTCTCCTGACCTCCTCTTCCAGTGCTTCCCCCAGAACCATGTGGACAGCCAAACAAACCGCCTAATCTTCCAGAAGCAGATGTGTAGACAGGTTCTTTTAACTCTTGCTATGACAGATTTCTGATCTTGCAACGTGACTCTTGAATCTTCAACTGTGCCTTTTGCTAACGCATTATCCTCCCACGCCCACCTCCAACAAGGGAGAGGAGAAAACTGTTAAAGTGGTTAAGGATGTGGCTGCTAACCAAAGAGGTCGGGGATGGGACTCTAGCAGCTGCGCAGTGGGCGGGGACAACTGTGGCCGCCTGCTACTGTAAAGATTTGCAGCCTTGGAAAGAGGGAAAAGAGGGAGGAGGGGCTTTGGGGGGAGAGAGGGAGGGAGAGAGAGAGGGAGAGGGAGAGACAACAATCTCTACACGTCATCACACACCTCCCTTACTCTTCTTTTTTTTATGAGAGAGAATGTCATTCCTATATATAAATCCACAGCCCGATATAAAAATACGAAAGGTGGGCTTTTGACAGTGCTGGTTCATTATCTTCAACACGTAAGCGTGTGAGACCAAGCAAAAGTGACCAACAGCTCACTTTCCTCAATAGCCACGAGCAGGTCAGAGTAAAGCACAGTTACAGTCAGCAGCAAAGGTGGAAGGGTTTGACAAGCACAAGAACTTGCCTGCAAACCAGCCACAGTGCAAGTGGACCATCTGACCCAGTCACATCGAACTCAACAGCCAAACCACCAACGGGGTTGGAGTTCAAGTTGCTGGACTGGTGAGGAAGAGCGACAGGAAGACAGACAGCTAGAAGCTCTGTGGTCAGGATCTTCCAACTTCAGTAAAGGTTTTACTTATTAGAAAGTTTGACTTAGATAACATGGACAAAGGAAAGCACTATCCTATGAAGATGCCAAGGTCCCAAGAACCAAGTTGATAAAACACCAACACGAGGATGAACCACAGCCGGCCACGTCTGCCAACTCCCACCTCTGTCTACCTCTATTTGCATTTGAGTCTGTTGTCAGTTTCAGAAAAAATGAGCGCATTGTATGGGAAGTCTAACTCTTAAGTGCTACCGCTTTAAATGAAACAATAGAAAAATCCCAGAAGAAACTAATAAATCATCTATATGTACTATCCTTCATTTTTTTTTTTTTGTGGCATCACTGCCCTGGTGGGAGTAGGAAGCCCAGCCTTGTTGCTGGAGAGAAGCTGACTATCCTTCATTTTAAGAGTTTTTCTTCTGTCTTCAATATGACTCTAAGACTATTCATGTCTTTTGTAGGAAAATTATAAATCTATGGTCACCCGATAAATAATTCATCTAAATATTCCCTGGATTATACCAATTATGAATAGCTTAGTTCACATTTCTCATATTCCATAAATAGATTTATATTTTGCTTGTACTCACCATTTTAAAATGGGCATTTACCCTAGTATTTCCATAAACTACAGTTACATTAAAAATTAAACATGGTTTATCATGTTCCCTCTACTCTAAGCGCCCAACAATTTAAGGCACTTCATCAATTTAACATCAGCCAAAATTACAAACGAAGACAAATACCCTACAAAGTGATAGAATCAACACTTAAAATTGATCCCCTTTTAAAAGTTTAAAATGGGGGGAAATGGGACCGTGGTCAAGAAAAGATGCTTCTTATTTTATACAGATCGCACACAGCAGAACAGTTGCTACACTGTGAACTCTGGACTCAGACTTCTAGGTTGACAATTTCCCTTCTTTACTTTCTGGGAGGAACTTTGATGATGAGGTGCACGGGGCTGTGATCCACTTGGTCAGCAGCAGTTCTCACCGGGCTTTCTAATTCTGTAGAACTGAGCTCCAGCCCCAGGAATTCCAGCAGCAGTTCTGCCCTGTCCTGCAGGGTCTCAAGGAGGTGGCATCCACTCGATGGCAGTGAGTTTGGTTTGGTTTTCAACTTCCTGGGTGATCTCAAGCAACCTACTTGGCCTCTGGGAACCTTTTTTTTGTCTTGGGAAACAAGAAGACGATGAGAAGATCCATCACACCAGGTTGTTAAGGGGATAAAGTGAATGAATAGTTTAAAGTTCAAGCAACTCCAACAAGGTGTTACGTGAGGATTATTTAAATAAAACCACCCATCACAGTCTTCATTACTTCCACCTACCAGGGTCCAATGAAATATTTGCTTTATTCAGAGCTGCTTTCCAGGTCAACAAACTGATAAGCACTTGATGATTAAGTGTTTGGTACTAGGTTAAACTTTGAGAGGAAGGTATGGTGGTTAGGTGATTGTATGTCACTTAGACACTCCTGGCCAGGGGTGGAATCAAACCTGCCAATCAGGCCGATGCTGCCTGGAAGGTGTGACACTACCCCCAACCCCTGCTTCTCCTCCATCTTCCTGCTGGATGGCCACCCTGAGGGCTTCTGGTGCCCTGCTATAGTTCCACGGACGCTGGATCCACCAGTCTGTGACCTTGACGTCCGCAGCACTGCCTGTGACCATGGGGGTCTAAAGAGGGACTTGTGGATTAGTCTCAGACTTTTGCACTTGAGTTGGAGTAGGCTGGGATGTTTTTCTGATATACAATCAATTCTTGGTATAAAGCTCCTTCTTATATATGTAAGTATCAATGGATTTGGTTCTCTTCTCCACCTGGCCTAACACAGGTGGCAATTAGAAAACCCAGGCATTAGTAACAGGCAAGTTCGAGGACAGCTTTTGAACCAGTGGTCTGTGTTAGCCCAGGCTTCAGAAACTCCACTGAGACTCAAAACTCATGTCTTCCCATTCATGCCACCTCAAAGCTTACCCTATAAGACAAGGTAGAACTATGCTTTATGGGTTGCCAAGAGTGTAACCCTTTACAGAAAAGCCATCTCTTTCCTGATGAATAGCTAGTGGTTTCAAATTGTTGACCTTGAAGTTAGCAGCCTAATTCGTTATCCCTCACCAACCAGGGCTCCTAGAACCTCCACAAGCCTCCCGAAATGAGGTGCAAAATTAGGACTGCTTGTGTATGTGTTCTGAGATGCTGTATTTTCATTTTTTAAAAAGGTCTGGGGTCCAAAGAAGATTCCCCCCCCCCCAAATAAAGAATTAACAGTCACCCACTTAAGGTAATCACATCCCATTAAGAAGTAAGTATACAAAAAAAAAAAAAGAAGAAGAAGAAGAAGAAGCAAGGATACAAGAAGTTTAATTTCACTGGGAAGAATTTTGTGTATTTTCACTGATTTTATTAACCTGCAAGTAGGCTTGGTTTCTTTTCAGGCATATGTACTTTTACCTTGCTAGCATGAAGCAAGTTACAATTAGAAATGTAAGTCTTGGGTTTCAACAAACCAAATCTTCCTCTTTTCTGTTCCCAGCCTAGTCCAAAAAGGAACGGCACTGCCCTATAAACGTCCAAGTAGATTTGTCATACAGAGCTAGGAAGCATCCAAAGCTCGTGAAGAGACAACAGCATCTGGGATGAGTCATTGATAACCTCTCATTTCTTGTACAATGGCTGATATTACTGGGAGATGACAGCTCTTCAAGCGATTGCCAAATACTCCTTGTGAGTAATTAAAATCTGAGGCTGGAAACCATTGCTGAAGACAATGGAAAGAAAATGAGTCACAATGCTTTGTGGACCCAGCAGTGGGTGCCGTGTCCTGGGAAACACACTTATTTCAAAAGTGGTACCATGGAACAGCCACATGCCTGAAAGACAGAGTCCCAAGTTCATTGTGCCTCTGCCACTTCTTAGCTAGGTGAGCATCAGAAAGTTACTTAACCTGTCTGGACTGTGCTTTTCTGGAGAAGTCTATTGAAGTTTCAATCCCAGGAGACCAGAAGAAATGGATGGTGTTTGATCAAGGACCCAGAAGATGGATCCTGAACAAATTGGGGAAAGGCCTGGAACACCAACTATAGCAAACACATATGGAAACCAGACTTAGTGGATCTGTCATAACGGGGGCATCTGAATCCAATGCCCGAGAATAACCTTTCAACCTTGATCAGAAACTATCCAATGAATGAAGCCACTATTAGTCCAATTCATCCTCTAATAAAGGATTTTCTACATGAGTGTAAATATTTCATCTAAAGCACAACATGAGAACTTTAAGGGATAGCTTAAATTAATGATGACAGGAAAAGCAACATGGGTAGAGAGAATGTGAAGTACGGAAGCAATATAATTGAATTTTCCATGCTGAAATTGTGAACAGATTTGTGTTTGGATGAGTATATTACCACCGAAAGTAACTATACATCTACGTATCTTAAAATGAAATACATATTTTTTTCAAATTGCAACATCAGGAAAACATGCAGTGGATTTAGCAACAAATACCAAGACTTAAAAAAAAACGTTGACTGAGGCCAGCATCAACAATGGTCTCTATAGATTTTTTCCTTTTCTACATCTATTGAGTTGCTTACAATAATTTTCCACCATAAAAGCAAAGAAATGGGTTTTACCACCTATCTTTAGCTACCCTGGTTGCCAGTTACTGCTGAGTCAATTGATTGCTGTGAGAAGATTGTTTTATGGCAGGCGTCCTCAAACTACTGCAGGCCACATGGTGCCTGCCAAGGACATTTATCTGGCCGCTGGGTGTTTTGGTCCCCACTGCCTGTCCTGCTTAGCAGTCAACTCATCCTGGGCCCACAGTGAATTTGTTCATAGTTTTGTTTTTTACTAAATTCCAGCCCTCTAATGGTCTGAGGGCCAGTGAACTGGGCCCCTGTTTAAAAAGTTTGAGGACCCCTGTTTTATGGTATCAGTATTTAGACACATTTAAAATAGTTACATGTTAAGACTACCTATTTGGGCACCATTTTTTTCCTTTTAAAATGGAATCTTCCCTTGCTATTGATCCAAAATGCGTGCGTACCCAGCGTTTCAGAAATGGGTACACGGAAGTGCATTTGCCAAGAATAAGCATCCTGATAAGGGGCAAATGTCAACTCCATTGCAGCTGGCTCTAGGATCGATGCCTCTGGTCTCAGCAACCCATGCCCCACAGTGCACGTTAGTACAGAGGAGAAACCAGGCTCAAAGACAAGCCCAGCCTGCAGAGGGCGAGGGCACGGAGCCAACCATAGAACCCAAGCCTGGATGTCAAGAGGGACGAAGGAGGAAGAAGTAAAATATGAATTTGCCATGAAGCTTGCTAGAATTCACATAAAATTAGAAGGCCAATCGATGGTTCTGGAGGTTTGCTCTCCGTCTTCCCAAAGACATGTTCTTGGGGGCAGTGTCCATGGAATTGAACTTTGTTTGCAGCCACAGTCTCTGTAACTTGACCGTGTCAAGGTCTGAGCAGACTGCAGGGGCATGGAATCCTCATGGGTTGCTCACATCTGATCTGACTCACCATCCCTTGAAAATGCACCCCTTCCTTCGCAGCCCTTCTCTTCAGATAGGCTAAACAGCCCTGAGGAGCCTGTGAGATTTTTGCATATGACACACTGAACGTCACTTCTTCGTTTTAACACTTAATAGCTGCCACTCACCTTATAACCCAATGCTCCTCCCACCTGCTCCCCGCCCCCCATCCCCCCTTTTGTCCCAAGTCCCTCTGTGTGCAAATGAAGTAAAGGTAAAACCTGCCACTAGCCATGGCATTTTTGACTGCTCTGAGAGCGATAAAATAATAGCAGTTGGCACTCTAGTTGAGAGTAAATAGGCCCTTTGCCCCCAAGGCAATGGATGAACAGGAGACCTAGCCACTCGGAGATGGACTCTACAACCAGTCTGCTCGGACTCAACACACCCTAGACTCTGCCCGGCTCTGTGATCTTGGGTAAATGGCAAATATTATCCGTGTTACAGTTTCCCCAGCCATAAAAGGTGAATAATAGCATCTAACTCATACATTTGTTGTGAGTGTTTGAAGCAGTGATGCACATATTAAAAGTACTCAAAATATGTACGGCACATACTTAATGCAATGATGTGTTAAATTTACATTAAATTAGAACAACGGAGATTTCTAAACACATAGGGAAAATGACAAGACCTGCTGGTAAATCACATATATAAAATGAGTAGATTCGGTGTATTGATATAACTTGGTAAGGACCTATTTCTCAACCATCGAAGTCAGATTCCTGGCAGAGGAGGGCGGCATTAAGTCACACCTAAAGCTCTCCAGCTTGGGCAAAGGGAAAGGGCTATGTGTTCCTCTTTCAGAGGAAATCATCTGGATAAAGGCACTGTGAGAGAGAGAGTGAGAGAGTGGGAGAGAGGGAGAGGGAAGGAGGGAGAGAGGGAGAGAGAGAGAGAGAGAGAGAGAGAGAGAAACTCATTTAGAAAGCCACTAGCTGGCTATTCCTCCCAATGTCTCAGTTTCAAAGTGTGTCGGAGGACTTGGACGCATCGTCAATTTGGCACAATTGGTGCACCATCCCGGATGAAACGTGGCAAGGAGATGGTGATGGTGGTGGAGCACTGCAGGGAAGATCCCAGGAGCTCGGCCCAAACCCAGGGCCAGCAGTCTGAGAGTACAGAGAGGAAGGGGGAACGGAGTCTTTTAAGGTTGGGATGGGGATGAGGGGCAGTGTCAGGCTCAGAGTCAGCCTGGTGAGGTTTTTTTTTTCCTTAAATGAAGGTGGGAGGCTTTCAGAACAAGGTATAAATAACACAGCCACTAAGAGTGATGGAGGATGGAGAACATGACAAATTTTCTGTTAAAAAAGATTTAAGTGCTCATTGGAAAAGATGGTTGATTTCAGATCTGGAGCAAAAAAAAAAAAAAAAATGACTGAGATGAGCTCAGAACATTTTGTGCCAGAAAGCCAGTAAGCTGTGAGAGCCTCAGGGGCCTCATACAGGAGAAAGGATGAGTGGAGCATCAAACAGAGTATGCACTGCGGCGGGCTGGATGGAAGCGCAGCAACACTGGCTACCTATGGAGGTTGCTAGGGCACCAAGTCATGACTTTGAACACGGATCCAAGAAGGAAAAGGTGAAGCCCTTTCCTCTTTCCTGGACCACCTGATTTCCAGGGACACAAATGTGTGCTCAGGCAGAGTTCTTTACAGATAGAATTCCAATTGACGATTAATATTCTTAATAAACTTGCTCGTCACCATTCTGAAAACTCTCCCAAGTGGATCTGGATGACAGCTATACACCTAAACCAACCCTTCCGGGTGGCCGGGCAATTCCAGTTCACAGCAACCCCGTAAGGTTGTAGATCTTGATGGAAGCAGATTACCACCTCTTTCTTGCGCGCAGTGGCCGGTGGGGCAAACCACCAACGTTCCGGTTAGCAGCCAAGGGGTATAATCACACAGTGCAGGTTCTCCTCCATAGGCAGGCAAATCGACACTTCCTGTACTCACTCATCAATCTTAGCATCTCAAAAGATAAGACTCCCAGACATCATGTGGCCGGGATGCAATCGGCTATTCACAGCACCACCTACCTTTCACATTGAATGTCTGGAGCCTCTAGACCAGTAATTCTCAACCTGTGGGTCTCGACCCCTTTGGGGATCCAACGATTCACAAAAGTCACCCGATTTATAACAATAGCAAAATTACAGTTATGAAGTAGCAACGAAAATAATTTTATTGTGTGTGGGGGAGGTCACCATAACATGAACTGCATGAAAGGGCCACTGCATTAGGAAGGCTGAGAACCACTGCTCTAGACCTAACTACTGGATTATGGGGAAGATGGGGAAGATGAGAAGCAAGGTAAAGGACAGCATGAGTCACCAATCAGTCCAGAGGTGGGACAGTCTATGAGCCTCATAGACACTCTCCAGCACATGAATGGCCTGAAAAAAAGGGCAGGAGTTCTGTTCTAAAACATGCTTAGTCGACATCCCCTCTGTCGCAGGGAGATGAGCCAATCAAGGTACAGTGTAGCAACAACGCAACTTTTCTCTAGTTCTTAAACGCTTCCTCCCACCCACTATCATGATCCCAATTCTACCTTACAAATCCAGCTAGACCAGGGGTTGTACACTGGATCCAGAAACATGGGGAATTCAGGTCAGGTGATCCTCTCAGGATGTGTGATGATACTGGGAGAGTGAAGGGAAGCTGGAGTAGAAAGGGGAACCACTTGCAAGAATCTACATATAACCTCCTCCCTGGGATATGAACAGCAGGGATAATTTGTAACTTATTAAGAGTTCATGGGGGAGAGGGAGTGGGGAACGATGGGAAATATGGGGAGCTGATACCGGGAGCCTAAACAGAAGGAGGATGTTTTGAGAATCATGATGACAACAAATGTGCAAATGTGACCTGCATGTAATTGACGTATGTACTGATTGTGATAAGAGTTGCATGAGCCCCCAATAAAATGATTTAATAAAAATGAAAATAAAAAACATGCTTAGAAACCAAATAACTGCACTATAATAGGCCGCTGTTTCATTCCTGGGTCCAATAAGCCATTCATAAAAGGACATCTTTGAGAAAATAAGACTATAGTGATGATATTAAAGATGCATTGTCAACCTTTGTAGGTGTCAAAGAAGATACACATTTTCAAATTCTTATCATCAATTTAAGGAGGAGCCCTGGTGGCATAGTGGTTACCATCATGTCAACAGTTGGAAACTACCAGCTGCTGTCTGGGGGAGAGAGCACTGTCTAGTCCCATAAAGAGCTGCTGTCTCAGAAACTCACAGGGACAGCTCCACCCTGTCTCACAGAGTCCCTCGGACTCGTCATTGACCGGATGGCAGTAAGTTTGGTTTTTTTGCAATCAGATTTAAATGGAAACATTTATGAATCAGATGACATGCTGTTTAGGATTTTGCTTTAAAACACTCAGTCCGATGCCCCCCCCCCACCCTCACCCCACCGCTTTCCACCCCTCACACAAAAGTGGAACAGAGGGACATAAATGAAACAAGTTTGGCCAAAATATCAATAACCGTTAAAACTTGAAGGTTCATTATGCTATTTTCTCATACTCTCCAGAACTCCAAACGCACTGTCATCCAGCTGATCAACTCTAATCTGGGGGTAGAGAGCCCTCCGCGTACGACTCAGAAGGTCCAGGCAGGAATCTCAGCCCTGCTTTCTATCAGCATCGCTACCTTAACCAAGTGAGCTAACCAGACAATCCCTTTGATGGGAAAAACTTCTGATCACACACACACACACACACACACACACACACAAAACCAAAACAACAACAACAAACGATGCCAGACAGACTGAGGGAAGAAGAGTTGGAAAACATTGAGTTTCCAAGATTGGTCATTCCCTTAGTTAAAAAAAAAATTTTTTTTAATGGTCATGCCTTTACTGCATGTGTTTGCAATGTTCCCCAAGAAGTAATGCTGCTGTAGAATCAAAGACAGGCTAATGAAGCAGGCATTCCTGGAGGGTGCCACTATCGGGAGAATTAACAAGATAAGGGTAAACACGTGCTGCCTATTGGCAAAGCACAAACAGCATCGCAAGCAGCAAGAAACTCAAGCCTCTATGCAGATGCACACTACAGATCTGTTCATAGAGATCCTCTGCGATTCTTGTCACAGATTGCCTGGCTGCCCCTCATGTCTTCTGTATTCTGTGCCATGAAGAAGTATCTGTCAAGGATAATAGGAACACAATTTGACCTACTTTCCTCTGATCCCTGCAAAGTCTCTAACTCCCCTGCCTGTGTTTACATAGCCATGACATCTTGGGTGCCAGTTGCCTTCATCTGCAGGAAACCCTGGATGCCACACCTTGAGGTAGGCAGTTCTACGGCTCCCCTGTTCACCCAAGGTTGGGGGTTCCCATCCACCCACAGGCCCCTCAGGGGAACCCCCTGACGCAGTCCCGCCCCAAACTCAAAGCAACAACAGGAGCCCTGAGAACATCCTTCTGCGCAATCACTCCGACCTCGGAAGGAGGATGTCCGAGAAAGGAAGACTGCATCTAAACCAACAAACAAGTCCGTCCCATCACTGCGGACGCTTGAGGATAGCGTCCCCACCCCCACCCCTGCAGGCTTTCCACGGCTGTAACCCCTGATGGAAGCAGAATACAAACATTCTCCCCAGGGGGAGGAACTCTGAGCTTTCCCACTCCTGACCCCTTGGTTAGCAGCGCAGCACTTAAGCTCTGCACCACCAGGGCTGCAGGCTGTGCCCCCTCCTTGCCCAATGGAAGGCACCCCACTTCAAGTGCTCCTCCCTCCCTGCCCCTCATGCTCCCATAAACCTCTCTGTGCAAGAGCTAAATGCCTCCCGGGCACCAGCAGGCCATCCAGATTTCATGTGAAATGTTGCAATCAGGGGGTCGCAGTTCCTCAGTAAGGGCTGCTCACCGACAGCGAATTAAAACAAAAACAACAAAAACCACACTGAAGAGAACCCACCCAAGGTGCTCCCAAACCCGGTGCTCAGGGAAATCTGAGTAAGCCGAGGCCTGGGGCCCCAGGCTTGGCGGGATCCCAGGATCCATACAGTCAGTACGTCCGTCCGTCAGCAGGCCATTCCCGCTTAACATACAAAACATGTCTGACCTGCTCAGGTCATTAGACGCACTTAGAACCCCACACGGGGCACTCCCCTTCACCAGGAAATCTTATCGGAGCACACCGTCTGGAAGTCAATATTTAAGGCTCTTGGGGGCGTGCACATGGGGTGTCACCCAGTCAATGCTAGTAGAGGTGCCCAACCTGGGGCCCGCCCAGGAACTTGCAAGTCCAGGGGCTTTGGCGTGGCGGGTGCCCAAGCGCTTGCCACTGGCCGCCCCAAACGAGCACAGCCGCCCCATGCCCCTGGGATGCCAGTCTTGTGGCCTGAGGCTTTCTGGCGGGGCGGGGCAGGCTGCCGGGCACCGGACACCTGCAGCTTCCTCTCAGAGCAAAGGCCAACGGCCCCCCTTCCGGCCATGCCCACAGTCCCGTGGCCTCGCGCCAGGTGCCCGGGGCGTGACACGAGCTGCACCTGGGCGCAGGGGCAAGCGTGGCTCACGGGGGAGCCCCCCTGCCCGCGCCGTCCCGGGCCCCTCTCCAGGCGAGTTCCGGCGCAGAGCGCGCCTCGGGCCACCTCCCCAACTTCCAGGCGCCCCCCGCAGCGGCCCGGCAGGGGGGGGCGCGGACGCTCCACGTGCGCGCCGCCCCGTGCCTGCTCGGGCCGGGCCGAGCCGGGTACGGCACTCACCCGGCCCCCGGCGGCGCTCCGCTTCCTCCGCAGCGTGAGCCCGCTCCGCAGCAGCGCCGGGAGGTCCTTCAGCCGCGGCCGTGGCGGCGGCGCCAGGGGCTGCTCGCGCTCGCGGGCGCTGGGGCTGCGGCGCAGGGTGCCGTCCGCCGCCGCCACGGCCGCGGCCAGGGCCGGGCTCTCGCACGGCGGCTGCATCTTGACGGAGCCCACGGCCATCCTCATGCCCTGCCGGCGGCTGCGGCACCGGGGCTCTGCTCCGCCGCGGCGCTCGCCTCCGCGCGCCGTCCGCCGCTTCGCCAGGCAGCGAGAGGGCGCGACTGCGGCTCGGGTGCGGGGCGCGCTGCCAGCCGCTGCCCATTGGCGCGCGCCGCGTCCCCCGCGAGGCTCAGCCCCGTGCACCTCCCCCTGCCGGCCCAGGTGTGTCCGGCCCCGCCCCGGCCCCGCCCTCTCCAGCGCCCCACCCCCGCCTCCTCCACCTGGGCCGCACACGGCTCAGCTCGGACTAGAGAGGGGCGGGCACTGGGCACGTGAGACAGGGCGCATCCGCAGGTTCAGGGCTTCTTCCATTCCTCCTGGAGAACCACCTTCCAGTTCCCTACGGGCTCAAAGTCCTGCTTCTCTGCCTTTTAAACAGCCACGACTGGCCCGGCTTTAAGCCAAGTGAGTTGGAAAGTCTGGGCTTACCCTCCTTCGCTCCTTTCTTTGGCACAGACTATCCCCAAACCATCCCCTTTATTCCTAAAATCTGTGGTGGTCGATGAGCTTTCTCAGGTTGCGCTGTGCTGTCCCCTCGCTGGCCCAGTCACTAGAGAATAAAATGAGACGACTTCAGTTGGTTATGTGAGGTGTTTGGCAAAATAGGCGCAAGTCTGGTGACCCGAAGGTGAATCGTGTTGGGACCTGATCCTCCCTGTGATGAATGTGCTTGGTAAAATGTGAAAGCCTCCGATGGTGTGAGTCATTGTTTACACCATTCCAGGAGGTAGGAATCCTGGAGCCTGGAGAGGGAAAGCTGTCGTGGGTCTTTAAATACCTGGGGGTCCAGGAGTGCTCACTGCTCACAGTTCATACTCCCTATCAGCAGGACACCAGGACACCAGTTTTTGCCAAGATTGGTCAGAATTGAACAAACTTGTGTGTGTTAAAAATGAAAGTTCAACAAATTGAATTGCAGGAGGTAGGGCCCTCGGGCCCTCACAGGTTGAATATACAGGGAGCTTCAAAAAAATGTTCATAGAAAGCTGAAATTAAAAGGTAATGGAATTCCGCCGCCCCCCCCCCCCACCACCACCACCAACTTTTGCAGGCCATGGAAACATGGTCATGTCAAGATAGAAGGGAAGCTTAGCCTTTGACCTCTGCTCCTAAGCAACTTACAAATTGGCCCAGGAGCAGATAAGCATTGGCTTGTACACTCAGCCATTGCCAAATTCGGGTGGATAGTGAGGCTTCCAGGCCCCACAGTGAGAAATGAGGCTGGGCAAGGTTCATACTGGGAGGAAGTCGGAAATCTGCTTGAGGTTGAATGGAGAAGCTTCAGCCAGCCAGGAAGGGGGGTGGGGGGTGGGGTCTTTTGGGTGAAGAGGGTAGCAAAAGAAAACAGGGGCATGGTAACCCTCAGGGCCCAGTGGGCGTAGAGCACGGCCTACTAGGGGGAGAGAGGGAGGAGGAAGGAGAATGTTGGTGGGTCCATGCAGCCTGATATTCTTATCGCCTCTGCAAGCTGTGTATGGTTACTGGGAATGGTTTTGCTGTAAACCCTAAACGCTATTACAGTTTTCAATATTTCTATATCTTTATCCAAGGTTGAAATCCCATATGCCTGTACTGTGTCAGCCTGCACCAGCTTCTGTCAGATTTGTCGCGCTCGGTAATTAGTCATTGCTTGGGACCTCAGAGTGGTCCAACTCTCCTTCCTTGCCCCCAAATTCCTCGTGAAGTTGTTGTGATGTGTTGTGTGCTGTGCTGTGTTGTGTTGAGTTGCCTCCACCCCACAGTGACCTGACATGACAGAGTAGGACTGTCCCAGCCTGGTTTCCTGGGTGGTATTCTTCATGCCAGCAGACCTCCAGGTCTTTTCTCCCTCGGAGCTGCTGGTGGTTGTTTCCATAGCAGCCAAGCACTTAACCCACATCCACCAAGCAAGGAGTTACCACCTGGTCCCATATGTTACTCTCCAGGTTACCCATTGTTGGCCAATATGAACTCTGATTAGTGGGTGCTTCTGCCACATCGCCCCTGGTAAGACCATTCGAAACGCATCATGGACTGACTCCCCGGCTTGACACACGTATTCTGCCTCCTAGTTTGTATTCTTGGTCTTCACATTCTTCCAAGTCACCTCTCAATGCAAGGTCGAGGCGTGTGAGCTTTAATCCATACATTCCGTAGCATAGAGCAATCATCTACTGTCAAAACCCCACTAAGAGCATTTGGGAAGTGGCTTGGGTGGGGTGGAAGATGACAAGTGCCACACAGCCGCAGAGAAGAAGGGAGGGGAGGACTGTATAAGAAGAGGAGTCACGTGAAGTAGCAAAGCAAGCCATGGTATGCCTCAGGACCTTTGCATCTGCTCCCTCCTTGGCCTCGAACAGTCTTCCTTGGTAAACCTGCCTGGAAGAACTCTTGGCAGTTAAGGGAATAGTGTACTACGTCTGTGATCACCATGAGCCTTATGCAGCCATCGAGTGCTTGTAAAGTGGCCTGTGAATGAGTGCAGGTTTTATTTTAATTCATCTAAATGTAATAATCGCTTGTTACGTTATTGTTACTAGCTACGTTATTGGACAACACAGTTCTAGACATATCCCTTCTTAGATGCTTTCAATTATAAAAAAAAACGTAAGCATCACCTTTTTTTTTCAGTTTTTTAGGCATCACTGCCCTCTGGTGGTGGGAGTAGGAGGCCCAGTCTTTGCTCCTGTGAGCTGGAATTGAACCTCCAGCCCAGTGGGCCACAGTCCCGCGCACAACCACTATGCCACCGGGGCTCAGCCCCAGCAGCACCATTTCAATGAGGCCTTCCCCTCATCACTTCCAGCATTCCAAATAGTGTATCTACTTATTTTGTCAATATGTTAACAGCCTTTTCACAATGCATACATAAGCTCCACAAGGGGAGGGCTTTCTTTCTGTTTCAGTCTGTCTCTAGAACCAATTAACTGAACAACTGAATTTTTTTCATAGAGGATAACCCTGTGGCTATTTTTATTATTTGTTTTTAAGGCACTTCATCTGATTTTTAAAAATATAAAACCTCCCAAATTGGCAATGTTGAATTATTGTTTAATGCAAAGCCTTCTGGAGCCAATGGACATGCTGGGTCAAACAAGACTCGTGGCTGGTACCTCAGAACTCTTACTAAAGACTGTGATGCCCATGGAGACTTTGACACTGGGGTCTGACTTTGACACTGGGGTAAATCTGTGCACATAGCTGAACGGAGAACCACAAGTTTCATTGCCAGGGAGGGGAAATTGGAGGCCAAGAGATGGCTATTCCAAGGAACGAGCTGGAAAGTGATGAGAATCTGCATTAATGGGGGCAGTGGGAATCGGAACTTGGGATTAGACATTAGACATGACAAAAGCAGGCTCCTCAGGCAGTGGAGGCGTAGAAAGTTATTTCAGATGGTTGATGTTGCGGATTTTAGTTTTGAAAGGCAATCGCTATCCTCTAATGCTTCTTCAATGCACTCTTGGCATCCCCCTGTACACACATGCCAATTATTTCTCTATTTGGCCAAACCACTGCACCTCTGGGAGCCCTGCTGGGATAGTGCTTACACTGGGGGCTGCTGACTGCAAGGTCAGCAATTCAAAACCACCCGCTGGACTGGGGGAGAAAAATGGGGCTTTCTGCTCCTGCAAAACATCACAGTCTCGTAACCTCATAGGGGAAGATCCACCCTACCCTCTAAGCCTGCTTTGAGTCAGCATCAAGTCCATGGCAGTGACTTTGAGGGCTTCTTTTTTTTTTTGAGTGAAACCTTGACAGTCTTTGTGACTGCTTTACCCAATACCAAGTCCACTGCCATCCAGTCACATCGGACTCACAGGGATCCTCTGTAGGGTTTCTGAGAATACTTATCTTCATGGGAATTAACAGCCTCATCTCTCTCCCAGTGATCAGTTGCTGGGTTTGAACCACTGACCTAACGGTTAGTAGCCCAACATGTAACCCACATTTAATCCACAGCTCTCTGGTGAGAGCTAACTAGAGCACAGAAAAGGAGCTGGCGCCCATGGTATGTAAATAGCCTTTTCTTGGGCCAGCAGCTTACACTTCTTGCTCCCGTTCCTTATAATGGTGGCTTTCAGAGTACCCCCCACTCAGATCCTAGCTTCATTGGCAGTGAGGTTCCCAAAGCACACAAGACTCCCTATGGAGGTGTTCTGACCACTGAGCTACCATCCAGCAGGTCACATCCGTCACCAGTTATTGAGGACACCCAGTCAGATTGTAACCAAACGTCAGAAGCCCCACCACAGACTGCCCGTCCAGCTGAACCCAGTCAGCACCCCCAACCCTGAGGGAGACTCCACCATTTTCAGATACTCCACTGGGCGGTGTCTGTTCCACTGTAGTACATGGCCAGAGTCCACGGCTCAGAAGAGCATGCCTCCCTTTGTGTATAAAAAGGAGGGAAATTAATGTTCATAGATGTGTGAGTGTGAAGGAGAAACTGGAGATTTCAAAGGGGGGACCAGAACTGGCTACACAGAGAAAGAAATACTTCTTTGCTTCATAACTTTTAATTTTTGTTTCAGATTATAAAAGATAGTATTAAATTTAAAACATCACATTGAAACATGGCTCTGGGTTTTAGAGATGTCACAGAGGTAAGGGGGACCGGTTTTCATTTGATGTAGCCGTTAAACGGACCAGGCGAGAGGTGCAAAGGCCGCCAGCAAGAGAAGAGGAGGGTCTGGGCGCAAGAGAAAAGATCGCAGAGGTCGATGTGCCTGTGTCCGAAAATCGCATGCAAAGGGCAGAAACAGACAGCAGACGCCGTCTCCTCCCTTCTTAGATGGAATCCTTGGAGATCTCGCAGCGGATAACTCTTGCTTGTCAGTTGTAAGGACTCTGGCACAGTAACTCCCATGGCTTCTCCTAGTTAATGTTTGTAGTCCTGAAGTACCAAGGCAAGCATCTGTGAGCTGGGCTTTCCCTTGCATTTGTCCAGTGATGCTTTTGGCAGTCTCCCGATAACTGGACCAGATTCATGCCATGCTGAGCAGTCTCACAGGCCACAGCTCTTGAGGACTTTGATGATACTTTGGAGTTCACCTCTGCCAACATCTCAACATTCTAATTTTCCCCCCACACTTTAAGATTTTACATTACTTTGCCATCAATCCTCCCTGCCCAGAAAAGCCTTAAAATGCAAGCTTTTTCCTCTCTGCTCAACCCTGCGGACACTTCCATTTGTAGTGACCAAAATGTAATAAATCAGAGCTTCTCCCTTCCCAGGACCAAGACGGAACAGATGGGCTCTAAGAAGACAGACCTTAGAAGTCAGGCAGCACCGTTTGAGTGCCGATTTGAGTGCTTGCTCTTAACACGATTTTGATGTCTTCTTATGGAATGAAGACACAATGGAGAGAAATGTAGCAAAAGGATGTAGTAAGTCTAAAAGTAAAGCCTCACTCATTTTATTTTCGTGTTTGAGAAGCACAAATAGAATTATCTGCCATCAGGCTATTCATGCCCTTGCCGCTGTGCTGTTATTTTTACAGCACCTGGTGCCCTGTGTGTCATGCAAATATTCCCCTGGGGGTGGTGTCTTTTTCTTTGACTATTTGCATTGGTGTCTCCAGCCAGAGACACTGGCTGATAGGGTTAGGCGCCACTCCTTTAAGTTCCTCTTCTATTTATGACACTCGTAATCTTGAAATGAAATCTGCCTGCTTATGCCCTTCCACATGCTATGGACGACTAACATCCCGGAAACCTCTTTGTGAGAAAGTCAGAGATGCACGTCTCTAGTGCGGTTGTTGCTGTTGTGGTTTGGTTCTGACCCACAGCTACCCTGTCTGGGTCCAACCGAACGAGAATGTGCCGGTCCTGTGCTATCTTCACAATGGTTCTCCTGTGTGCGCCTTTTGACGCAGCCACCATGCCAGTCCATCATGTCTTGGTTCGTCCTCTTTTTCACTGGCCCTCCCTTTGTCAAGGATCACGTGGGACTGGATCTTCATGCCAACATGCCTAAGCAAAGTTATCTAGGATATTGTTCATTTCGGACACCACCAAAATCAGATGTGTTCATCCGGGTAAACTAGAGAAACAAATTCATAGACACTCATATGTGTATAAGAGGTTGATATAAAATGTGATTGTATATTAAGAAAACATCACAGACCAGTTCAGATCAAGCCATAAGTCCAATATTAGCCCATATGTCCAATACCAGTCTGTAAATTCCTCTTCAGATTCATGCGACACATGATCTGATGCCGAATACAGGAAGATCACAGGCCAGTGGGTGGATCCAGTGACAGTGGAAGCATCTCAGCACTGGTTTTGGTCTCCATGTGGCTCCGCTGGCTCCTGGGCTCTGGTTTTATCAGCATAGCTCCGTGTGTGGCTGGTCAATAAGAAGACCAAGCAGTGACACAATGGATGGATGGATGGGTTGTGATAAGATTTGTACAGGCCTCCAATAAAATTTGAAGGAGAAGAAGGAGGAGGGGGAGGAAGAGTAGTGTCTGCATCCGGCCTCCCATGAGCTATTTATCTCATTAGCACCTTCAAATGAGGTCACCAAGCTGCAAACTGATTGACAAACTAAACTCCACCCCTTTGCCCTTAATAGTCTCACATTGACACCAGATTCTGTAGCTGCCACATCAGAGCAGGGTGACCTCATGCCCAAAGACAGAGAAAGGAGGCAATATGAAAATAACTTGACCACAAGCAAGAAAACCACATGTGCTTTCTTCCAGGGGAAGCAAATCCATGCTTTGGAAACATCTCCATGCCACCACCAACCCTCTTCCCCCCCTTCCCCCCTCCCCCCATGCTCAGGGAAACCGCCCCTGCTCTTCCTGTTCAGGATGAACTCTTCCTCCACTAGAGCTCAGATACCGCTTGAACTATTTTCTCCTCTTACCACTTCTCTGATGACTCTGTGTTGTATTTGAATTAGATGTTTGCATGGCCAAGCTTCCCTGTGTGGTGCAACTAGTTAAGGGGCTCGAGTGCTAAATAAAGGAACCGTTTGTGATTGGAGGTCACTCAGACAAAAGGAGTGGCCACCTCCCTCAAAAATCAGGCAAGAGCCCCACCAAGCTCAGTTCTTATCTGATACATATAGCATCACATAGTCAACTCCATGGCAACGGAGACTGGGTACCACTGACCTGTGTGAGGTTTAGACATTCCTTTAGGGCAGAGTTTATTTCATCTTTGGCATTCGTCTCTTAACATGATACACAACGCCAAGTGCACAAATGAACTGCTCAGTCGAGTTCATTCTGACTCACAGTCACCCTACAGGACAGGGCAGAACTGCTGCTTAAAAGTTTCCAAGGCTGCCGGTCATGATGGGAAGAAATAGCTTCATTCTCCTCCCTCTGTGTGGCCGGCAGGTTGTAAGCTAACTGATGTGCAGTTAGCATCACAGCACATAACTCACCATTCCAGGGAGTCTGTGGGTCACACAGTGGATGACCGGACTCAGGGTCCACTACCATTCCTGCAGCCTAATGACTTCATTCTTTACTGTGCCCAATGTTCCAGGCAACAGTCCTCAGTGTTCAGTTGTGTTCTGGGGACCTCTGGACATCCTCAAAACCACTCCAGGGGCACCACGGTCTACACTGTTTTCTTATAATACTTAAAATGTCCTTTGAGCTCGTTTTCCCCAGAATAGACATTGCTGTTTTCCACAAGCTAACCATCAAATCAAACTCGCCACCATCAAGTCAGTCCTGGACCCTACAGGACAGAGCAGAACAGCCTCTGTGCCTTTCCAAGGCAGTCCACCTTCATGGGCGCTGACAGCCTCCTCTCTCCTGCAGAGCACCTGGTGGGTTCCAGCCCCGATCTTGTGGTCACCAGCCCCGCTCGTCACCAGGGCACGAGGACACATAAGAATCCAGCTGCTTCTACAAAGGACTTAGCTGAAACATAAGACAAGGCCACTCTGCTAAAAAAAAAAAAAAATGTGTATTGTGGTTGTTTTGGAAAAGGCATCTTTCATCAAAACAGTATGTATACGGTGTAATTGACTAATTATTACAGAAGAACGACATGTTGTTTATAGGTGTGGTCACCTGTATTCCAACTCCTAATGGCCCAGCATATCAGAGTAGAGCTTTCCATGGACTCATCTGCATGGAGGTCGGTCACTAGGCTCTTTGCTTTGCAGAACCTCTGGAGGTGCAAACAGCAGACCCATTGGTTGGTGGTTGAACTCTTAGCCTTGTTGACCCTAGGGCTCCTTAAATGAATTAATACTTTGAAATTCCTTGGATGAAGATTCAATATATATCAATAGATATAACCTACATAAACTACATGAAGCTCTCTGAGGGTCTCAATACTCTAAGCATATAAAGGAATTCTGATTTTTTTTCTTTATTGAGAACAATTTTTGTAAGGCATGGTCATAGAGAGATTTCTTTGTGTTCATTTAAAAAAAAAACTGAGGAAAACCTGAATAAGTTAAAAAAGTTTCTGTCTTGTCCACTGCCCAGCTACCTTCCTGGTCTTGTGTCACTTCAAGCCTGACCCAAACGAGTGACTTCCACTGGAGACACTTAAGCAGTGAAACAGAAAGGCTTTGGAATCGTGGGATCTGGATTTGAGCCTGGAGTGTTTCGTCTTCATGGTATGAGGTCTCTCGTCTGTGTGTTTCATTCTGCACTGCACTGTGTCCACTGCCAGTGTGTTTGGAAGATTGAATTACGTATGGAAAACCTGGCCTGCCACTCTCTCCGTGGTAAGGACGGTTGTTGATAATTAATTCTTAGCCCCAGGCAGCTCTGTGACCTAACGAACAAACAGCGGTCTCTATGTGATTCTCACCCATGTATTTCCCCAAATACTCCCTTCTCTCTGCAAACCCCATGTCTACAAACAGGTTATTCCTGAAGTACCTTCTTTGCTGCCAACCCTCAAAATATAACATCATCCTTTATGTTCTGCATACAGTTATGAGGTAGCAGAATAAACAGTGAACACAGAGTCAAACAAGCTGGGTCGAGTCTCATTTTCATGGTTTATTAGTTACATGACCTTAACCAAGGTGGCTTCACCTCTTTCAGCTGGTATCATTGCTATATAAAATAGAGACAATAAAGCCCAATCCACAGGGTGGCTATAAAGGCTAAGGTAAATCGCGCTTATGCAAACACCCTGAAAATTTTATATATCTGTGTCTAAACCAGCTGCCAGCAAGTTAAGCCCAGCTCACGGTGGGCCCTGCGTGTCAGCGTAGACCTTTGCTCCACGGGGCTGTCGGTAACTAATGCAGCAGTACACTGATGAAGCAGTTCACCAGGGCCTTTCTTCTGAAGCTCCCAAGGGGCAGGGGGTGGGGGTGGGGATTCAAACAACCAGCCTTCTTGTTAAAAACCAAGCATGCTAACCATTTGCACCACCCAGGATGGATTGGTTTCTCTCCACGCCCTCCCCCCTCCCCGCCCTCCCTCCCTCTCTGTTCTCAAACACGGTGCCAATGGTTAAACACTAGACGACTCGTAGAAAAGGTGGCAGTATGAACCTACCTAGAAGTACCTCAAGGCGCTCTGAGGGTGTGGTGGGTTGTGTTGGGCACAAGATCAGCAGCTTAAAGCTCATCCGTTGCTCCAAGAGAGGAAGATGAGGCTTCGGCTCCGGGAAACATTTACAGGCCTGGACAAACACAGTGACAGACAGCCTGTGCTCTGTCTTCGGGGTCCCTGCAGGGGAGCAGGGAGCTCAGTGTTTCTCTTGGGCGAGGCATCTCAGGAAGAAGGCAGCCTCCAGAAGGGGCACAGCCTTACACACCCTTCAGAGCACAGCTGATTCTATATTGTGACATGGGGTCACCAGGAATCAGATCGACTTGATGGTTACCGGTTTAGCTAACAGGACCTGTGTCCCAGTTGTTTTCACTGAGTATCATCTTGCTTGTGTTCAGAATCAATCTTAACTGAAAAAAATTCCACTATATTTAAAGTGCACCCCCCCACACCCACTACATATGTACACATGTCTACTGGGTGGAGATTTGTATGCATTTTTATAAGTGCACAAATGTTTTGTATGTGGTTTGGTGCAATTCCATAAATGTATCTGTTTTACAACTTCTTAGCAAGTCCATGTACAAAGAATTACTGAAGCTTATCCCAATGCTTTATTGCTAAATAAGCAAGCGGGAAGGGGGTGAGATTGATCAGAGATGAAAAGCTCTCTTAAAAATATTCCATGAAACACCCATCTCTTTTCTCCTTCTGACCTTGTCCCTTAGGAGGAGGGCTAGAGTAGGAGACACTGGAAGCAATGACAATTCATAGCTGCCATTAACAGAGCTGTTCACTGAACCTTTTATCTACAGGAGCTCTTTCAAGTCTATTTATTTAGCAGTGAGCAAACCTGTTAGTCACAGAGTCGCTGTTGAAGTGTCAAGACCTTGTCAAGGAGGAGGGAATCAGACTCCGTTCTCCAGTCAATTCCGTTTGGGTCATAGCGTGTTGGGACACTGCACAGCTGTCATCTTTGACTGTGAGCGTCCTATGGACAGATGTCATTCAATCCTTCGAAACATTCTGTAATTTCCTCTTTGCAGATGAGATGGTTCTCCTGCATGGTAGGCAAAACAGATCAACTATAACTTTACAATTTCAGATCACAACTGATAATATTTCATTGTTTAAACACCCGGATTTGAAACGTCCTCTCAGATACCATGTGTAACACCCAGAATTTCATATTTACTTACCTAGGGAACTTGGACACTTAACATTCATAAAGCTTTCCTTGCTTTTCTCCCAATTATCTGGACAAGATGCTTTTCAGATCTTTATTTTCAGGGTAGATATTAGAAGACAAGGTAATGTGACTTCAAAATTCTTATAATCATATGAGATGTGGAGCATTAAGTGTTTCTATGAATAACTTACCTTCTTATCATGTCTCCTCATGGTTTCTAATCCAGGAATCCTTAAGAACAGCTCTGCGGGATGGCGGTCTCTGTGGCTAGGCTGTCTCGGCTATTTGAGAATCATGAGAAGTGAAGCAGGCCATAGCTTTGGCCTCAGTGCCCTTGCTCATAAAACAGGGGTACAAACAGGCCCCGCCTCATAGGATCATGGTAAGTAAAGGTGTTATCCAAGCAAAGATGGAGAGACTTAGTCTCACTCACTCTGGACATGTCATCAGGAAGGCACAGTTCCCAGGGAAGGATCAGGCATAGCAATTGCTGGGAGAATGGTGCGGAACGGGCAGCGTTTCCTTCTGTTGTACCTAGGGGTGCTCTCTGAGTCAGTCCTGACTGAATGGTACAAGACGCGATGAAATGCAAGGCACTTGGAATGGCGCTGGCATATTCAGCGGGAAGGCGTGTTTGAGATGAGGTTATTATTCTTTTTGATCTGAGAACCTCCTTCAATCACACTCAAGATGTGTGCACACGTTTCTGATGGAAAGAGACATCGTCTGCATCAGATTTTCACAGTAGGGAATCTAAGCATCGAATCTTCTAAGACATGTGAGTGGAGCCGAACATCCTAAATGTGTGCATGTACCGAGAGACACAGAGAGACCCAAAGCCGAGACAGATGTGAGTGATCTGTGTAAACTAAGAGGCATTGACTAGGAACGCAACTGCAGTTCAAAGGAATGCTCTTTATCGGAGGAGACACCTACTTCATGTAAATGGAGAACACCTTCACCAACGCCCCCATACGCACAAAGAAAGAAACCTGAAACTGAGCCAAGGTGAATGCTCTGGGCTGGTGGCATTGGTGTGGTGGACCAACATCTGCTGGCAACGAGAGGGACCTAGAGGGAGGCTGCCTGGGAAGGCACAAAACGAATGGAAACCCAACGCTCTCCCAACCCTAGTCATGCCCTGAAGAGGAAGTGACAATCTACACTCAGTGGCTCAGGGAGGAGAGTGAACCCAAAGAAGACCTTTACAGGAGAGGCAACTAACTCTGCGTTTGCCTTTCAGTCGTGCATTTGGTTCTCTCTCCCCAGCAGCACAGAGCCTCCTGGGGAAGAAAAAGACAGATGGGATGGCAGCCTTGTGTTTTTCTGGAGCACTTACTAGAGAATTTATGACGCCTCGTAGTTACTCTGGGATCTGTATTTAAAATAATTTTCTGCCATGACAACAGATCATTGTCATAAAACCTCAACCCCTCACAAGAAGGCCGAGATGTTGCTTTTCAAGCTTTTCTGCCTTTCCGGTTTATATATTAACAACCTTCTGTAGCTACTCCACGCTCTAAATAATTGAAGGACCTTGCTTGAAATCTACTTTATTATGGCTAGTTAAAAAATGATTAATTCTTCCTTCTCCCTGGGAACAGTGGAAAGCTTCCTGGAATGGGGCCTTATCTGCCTGAAGACACACCTTTGGTTCATATGAGATATATTTGAACTCAAACTAGATCTGATGCTGTTTTTGCCTAGAGAGACACAGGCATCAACGTTTAATGTATTGTTTTCTTCTTTCATGTATCGTGTCTAGGAATCAGTCAGTCGGTCTTCGGAGAGCAACAGTTCTGTGCTCAGCAGGGTGGGGGCTATGCACATGGATGGGACGATCCCCTCATTCCAGCAGCCTAGAAGCTAGTTGGGAAGGTCAAAAGCAGTCACATTGGAAAAAAGAGCAAACAATGCCACAGTCACTCAACCCTCCTGTGTTCTACGGAGACGGAAAGATGCCTCCAAGGCCTCCAAGCTCTCTGCTTCTGGGGCATTCTTATTAGGAACTCTGTTGTGGGGAAGGGTAGGTGGGTGAGAGCTTGTAAGCCTTAGAGACACCATTGCAATTGCCGTCACTGAGGAAGACCTGATGGCTGAACTGCACGTTGAAGGATGAGAAGATTTCCATCGGGAATGGGAAAGAACAACATTACAGAAAGAGAAGAGTCCAGGGGTGCATGGCACAATGCCAGGGCTGTTGTTTGACTAACAATTTCTGGGAGCGGGGCCCTTTGGTACTTGGCAGTGCACAGCCTACAGGGTCAGGCCCATGGGCCCTGAAATGAATACAGCTAGGGGGAAATAACATATGTGGAGTAGTAGGAAGCCAACATACGCGGGGTTTCATGGGCATGGATGTGGAAGGCCTTCCTTGAACATCAGGCGGAGGACGTGGGAAGGTGCGCGGTAAGCTGGGGAGGGGCTCGATAGAAACGTGCTTTGTGATAGTGAGCCCAGAAACGGGAGGCAGACTTGCTGGACTATTGACATCTAAGATCAAGAGGCCCACTGGGAGGTATTAGTGACATGGAGGAGGTGATGACAACTTAGGCTTCAAGTCATCTACGCAGGAATAAGAGGAAAGGAATCAGAGGAAAAAGTCAAAAAGATGATGGGAGATTAGAGATGAACGAGAGGATTCGGGGAGGTGGGGGGAGGTATCATAAGTTCTCTCCACGAGTAGCCTAAATAAAGTTTGGGGGCTCAGTGCTTGAGTCTCGAATAATAAAGAAACCTCACACTTTCCGTCCAATACTCACATACCATTATTAAACAAATGAGCATCCACCCCCCCCCCTCAAAGCAAATTCAGGGGAACCAAACAAGGGCTTTTGTGCTTATTCATGCTGCCTCCTCCTGCATCAAGTCCAAGTCAATATCCCAGCAGGTTGCTAGGCGAAATTATCTTACTAAGCATGTTTAAACCACACACCAGATTAAGGCCCTGTCATTTTGCAGGATGACCTACTTCAAAGAAAGTCCATTCAAATGGGTGGATTTACGTGTGTTAGCAGATTTACCCAGAGCCTGTTTAAAATCTTCCCTCCATATAATACTTTAATCAATTCATAGGGGAGGCTTTTCTAAATTACCAGGTGGCAGACAGTAGAGGACCATGCGGTTTCATTCTTCCTTTCTGGCTGGTGAATGAGCAGAGGGAAAGTAAGTCGGTCAAAATGCACAGTGAGTCAGCCGCAACCCTTTCCGATTGGGATGTGGGCCCCGGGCCCTCAGTAAGGACCTCTGAGCCCTCGGTGCTGATTAAAGACTAAGATGGTGGGCTCTTAAATGTTTCATGTAAGTCTGCTAAGCCGGCAATCCACCTTCGGATTTACGCACTTATGTAAGGTGCTCACAATAGACACAACAAAGCAACAGCTTCCGTGACTCAACCTTTCCCAGAGAGACAAAGGCCAGGGATCTTGCCAGTGAAATAGCCCAGGAAGGCAAAATGCCTGGTCAAGTTGGGATTGATGAACACATTCCTTTATAGGCTTATCCCAGAGCAGGGCTCATTCCAAAACAGCAGGGCTTGGGTGCAAATAGTTTGCAAGAGGGTTAAGGTAGCCCAGAATTCTGAAAACGACTTAACTTGGAGGGCCCTCAACCTCTGGAAACACCTGGCATTTTACTCCTTGAATCAGTAAGGAAAGGAGATGAGGCTTCCGGCCCGCTATCACCAAAGTTTTACCGTGTATTATCAGACATCCTGGACTGTTCCTGGGCTGGGGTGGGAGTGGGGGAGTTGGTTCTGTCCAAACAGATTGGACTTCCATTTAGAATCAAACTTTCCGGCAGTTACTGTGGAAAGATGCCTCTAGTGAGTCAGCCAGGGTGCAGTATAGCACTGATAAAACACACAATAGTCCTCTGGTTCTTTGAAGCTTCCTCACGCACCTT
>PVJH01009775.1:0-77216 GCA_004026705.1 Nesogale talazaci | reverse complement strand
CCCCCCCCTCCAAAGTTCAAGTGAGATAAAAGATAAAGATGATGTTTGTTTATTTTTTGGATGAGTGGAGGATAGTGTATTTGGAGCTCATTCCACCAGGTCAGACTGTTAATCAAGTTTTCAATTTAGAGGCTCTGAAAAGACTGCCTAACAGTGTATGACAAAAAAGGCCTGATTTGTGGCAGACTGGTTTTGCCACCACGACAATAGCCCTGCTCATACAGCCATCTCAGAGCACCACTTTGAGGCAAAAACCAGCATGCTTCTCAAGTCCCAAACACCTTACTCACTTGACCTCACTCAGTGTAACTTCTTTTTTGTTTCTGCGAATGGACAAGAACATGAAAGAACAGCAATTTGACAACGTGGAAAAAGCTAGGGAGGTGCTGTCATTCAAACTCATCCAAACAGATGAGTTTGAAAAATGTTTCCAATAATAGAATGTCAGATTTGACAAATGTATTAAGTGCAATGGAGAGTTCTTTGAAGGCAACAGGTTATTGTGTAAAAAATTTAAATAGATAGCTTTGAAAATAAATTCTATTTTGGAGGATACCCCCTCATAGAGACATATACTTACAGTGAAATATTGACACAAAGGAATATTCTATGGTCAGAAATTAAATAAATCACCATAGAGCAATGTGGTATGCTTTTGGATCCTGAAGAGACATTTATTCAGTTACACTAATTAAAGTAATAATGATTAATTTTATTATAGGACTTCATCTCAACTAATCTATTTGATTCAACTGTGGGAGGACCAAGAAAGGAAGAAATTTAACTCTTAACTCCTAACCGCAGCAATATATCCTCAGTCTTTGTGTAGTAGAAAAGCATGGCAGGTGAAAGAAAGAATCCTTTCGGGTTCTTTTCTCATAACATTTCTCTGGAATGTTTTCTTCAATTCTAAGGCTAATTTACCTGTAACATTGGGAAATTGCTTGTCTACTTGATCATCAGATGAAAAAATAAGAGGAAAAACTAGAGAGTTTATCAGAAAGTCAGAAGAACATATTTGAAAAGTCGGTATTATTTTTTGCTTTGCTGACAGGCACTGTAGTGATCATTTGGGGGAATCATGGTCACGTCTTTCTCAGGAGGTTATTTTGTAAGACCCCACAGATTCTGTATGTTGTTGTCTGGTGGTGTTGGTTGGTGTCTGGTGGTGTTGGTTGGCCACCCTTGTGCCCAACAGAATGAAACACTGTCCCATCCTGTGCCACCCTCACAACGGTTCCTTCGCTTGAGGTACTGCGTTGCAGCCATCCATCTTCAAAAGGGCCTTCCTCTCTTTAACTGTCTCTCTCCTTTACCAAACATGACGTCCTTCTCCAGGGACTGGTCTCTCCTCACAACATGCCCAAAGTACACAAGAAGTTTTGCCATCCTTGCTTCTAAGGGGCATTATGGTTGTGCTTCTTCTAAATTAGAATCTACAGATAATATATAGGCACCTCACATTTTACAGTTAGTTAAATTTCAATTTCAATATCCTTTTGGAATCTTATTGGCTGGTAAGACTGAGGAAGAAGTCGAATTTGAGATTAGAAATAGATCTTTTAAAATTGTCTGAACGTTTTGATTTCTCAAGAGGCACAAGTTTGGATTTACTTTTGCGGACTAGTTGATCTATGCATTCTGGCTACTGACACCATTTAATTGACTTTAGTTCAGTGCAACTGCATCCTGTAAGACAGAACCATTCTTTTAGTTTGCTGTTTCCTTGTTGTCACCACAACTAGGTCTTCAATAAGTCATTTCATATTTCAATTTTCCCAGTCATTTCTGATGATTGGGGGTGTATAGGAGGCTCAGGCAGTTCTATTGACATTACTTTTCTTTGCTGGGAAAACTCTATGATGATCTAGCTGAGAAATTTGCATTGAAAGAGCATGAACACTCTCCTTAAGACTCGCAGT
The DNA here is from genome assembly GCA_004026705.1 of Nesogale talazaci. NCBI lineage: Eukaryota > Metazoa > Chordata > Mammalia > Afrosoricida > Tenrecidae > Nesogale > Nesogale talazaci. The sequence goes on along the minus strand of PVJH01009775.1, from coordinate 75,294 downwards.
GGGTTGTGCGCGTGACTGCGTCCCACTGGGATGGAGGTTCGATTCCAGCTCCATGGAGCACAGGCTGGGCCTCCTACTCCCACCACCTGAGGGCAGTGATGCCTAATAAAAAAAATAGAAATAAAATAAAATAAAAAATAAAAAAACTCAAAAAAAATAAAAAAGACTCGCAATGATGACATCCTTTAGAACATGACAAGGAGAATAGTTGTACAAGTTGAAGAATACAGTCAATGCTGTTGAATTTTACATGTAGATAGTGTTGAGTAGGTACTTGTTTAGTTATCTAGATTCTTATTGGAATTTTATAAAGGGTTCACAAAACTCTCCTTATTCCCAGGGAAATCTCATGAATTGGGTTAATATAGGTATATTCTAAAGCAGACAGGTAATACTATGGCCCAGGTAGAAATTGCTTAAACCTCAAAATAATGGCAAGACCATGCTTTTAAAAGTTCACAAGGAAAAAAAATCCATTGTCTTTGAATCCCATTTTCCATGACATTTTTGAAGCTCCCTGTGCAGGAGTAGAAAGATGGGAACCTAAATGGGAATGGATTTTAAGAGTATTTGTCCAAAGAAGAGACAACGCCAGATTGCTCTGCATTTATTGATATGGGTCTCGCTACGAGAGATTCTGAATCTGATGTGTTAACCAGGACAGCTGCAGGTGGTTCCAACATCTTTCTTGATTGCTTGAATAAAACTTGGGCTCAGCACTGGCCGGCATTTCCTGAGGTTGGCATGTCAGAGAGCTTTCCTGGCATGAAGTATAAGAAGGAATCCAAAGGATTAGGTAGACAGAAGTGCTGGACTTGATTTACAGAGTCCTTCTCCACTACTGTGTCCTATTAGGAGTCCACAAGACTTTCCGTCTATTAAGCCATCAAGAAACACATCAGCAAAGGGAATACCTGCATCCTGGATTTCCTTTGAAAATCAGGTTTTAATGTAGGACATGTCACCATTGTGAAGCACCTTTCATGGGGTTTCTTTTAGTAAGGTTGATTTAGGTTTTTGGATCCGTATGTTTCTAGTTTCACAAAAACTTGGAATGTTTTCAGTTATCATTAAATTTTTTCTCCCTTATTCTCTCTGCTTGCCATTAGAGATTAAAACGAACAAACAAAAAATCCTTGTAAAGTTATTTGAGGCTGTTTCATTGTCCAGTAATGGTCTGTCCCTTCTGAGTTCACTAATGCTTCCTACTGCCAGGTCTTATTTGCTCTTAGTCATAAGCAATGTGTTTTTCATCTCAGACTTTGTATTTTTCAACTCTACAAGGTTTGTTTTGCTCTTTGTAAGTACCATCAGTTATGTCTTTCTCTAACTTGCATATGGCTTAGGTTACTTTCTTGTTTCTTATAGTTTCAATAGCCCTTTTGATGTCTGTCTATTAGTTGCATATTTTGGTGCTAGTCTGAGGCAATTTGGGTTTTCACACCACCAAAACAATTGTTGATGTTTTTGTTGAGAATGCACATGACAAACATATGAGGGTCTCCATTTTCTATCAACCTTTGGAAATGTCCTCATTCACCACTTCAGTGACATTGAATACGTTCTTCCAGCTGTGCTGCAGTTCATTAACATAACCTTATTGCCCCCAAATATAGAGACTTCTTCAAAGATCATAACACTCACAGCAGACATTTGCGACTTGTGAAGCTAAATGACTGCTTTGTTTTGAGAAGACTTCAGGTATCCTTTTGGTTCAAGATGAAAGATGATCTCAGAGCAATAGTTTGAGGGCTTCATCTTTCCTCCTGCTCAGAGAAGTCTGGAGTTCAGGAGGATTTGAAATTCCATTCTGCATTTTCTCCCCTCTGATCAGAAGAATTCTATAGACTCTTTGTTCAGAATGTAATGGCAGGCCAGCACAACCCAGTTCTTCTGGACACCTGGCAAAGCGAGCAGTTGTCACAGAAGGCATTTAGCTAACTCCTTCCACATCTCCTTTTATTCCTAATCCCTTTTCCTCTCCTGCTGCACCAGGCACATAGGTGACAGATGTCAATGCTTCTGGATGGGTGCAATTTGCGAGAAGATAGGACACAAGTACTTGGGGTAAATGAAGCCAATTTACAGAGACTCCCCCTAAATCCGTGGCCTTCAACCAAAGTTTTCAATTGACTCATGCAAGGTGACAAATGTTACAGGTCATTCAGTTTATCTGGGGTGGAAATACAAATTCTCAGTCAGAGAGTTGAAATGACCCCACTTGAAGCCTTGCTCTCAGCCTCCAGACCTCTTGCCTTGTTGGTTGGCCATGAGTAGTCCCAGGTGTTTTGCTTCTCTGTTATTGCTGTTGTAAATATAGTTATTATACAACTTTAGGCAATTTAACTTTTTACAGGTGTAGCAATTATAATAACTATATGTGCAACCTACCCTTAGTCAATGTACAGGGGGAGTTTCAATTATTTTGTTTTTTTAATCATTATGGGGTCTCATTTTTCTATTTTCTGCATCTCAGTTCATGTTTCTTTGTCATCACTCTGCAGCTAGATGAGTCTGAAGAGGCCTTTAGCTTGCATCAAACTTCTAGACTTGAGTTGGACTAGGCTGGGATGCCTTCTTAATATAAAAGTGCTTCTTTATATAAAGTAATTTCCTATAGATTTATGACTGTCTCTGGTTTTGCTTTTCTAGACTGGCTACCCTAACACAGTCAGTAAATTTATTCATGTCTCTGCATTAATCCCGAACTAAGAAGTTCCCCCCTTTTTGTCTCTTTATCCCAAAAATCACTTGATTTCCTAATTGTAGACCTCAGTTTCCAGGTAATTCGGTTCCTAGCCTTTTTTTTCTTTTTTTGGGGGGGCATCACTGCCCTCTGGTGGTCGTGGGAGCTACCCAGCCTTGCTCCTGGAGAGCCACCGCTGGATTTGAACCGCCCAACCAGTGCACCGCAGTCCCGCATTCAACCACTACATACACCACCAGGGCTCAGCCCTGGTTCCTAGACTTTTACCATTTTAATTCCTTGAATATGCCTGTTCCTGCTTTACCTTAGCAGGTTTTATATTATGCATAAAATTAGCAGCAGAAGAAAATATTGCCACTCAATGACCTTTCAGTTAGCAGCTCAACTCATAATCCACTATGTCCAACTGGCATTCCTCCTAACTTCACAATCAAGCACATTTTTACATATGTTGCCATCAGTTTCAAAACATTTTCTTTCTGCTTGAGCCCTTAGTATCAGTTCCTCATTTTCCCCCTCCTTCTCCCATCCTCCCTTTCTCAAGGACCCTTGATAATTTAGAAATTATTTTTTTCAGGTCTTCCACTGACCAATGTCTATCTTAATCCACTTTTCTGTTGTCAGTCCCCCTGAGAGGGGGTTATATGTGATCGTTGTGATTGGTTTTCCCTTTCTCCCCCCACCTGCCCCTTCCCCTTCTCGTATTGTTACTCCCATTATTGGTCCTGAGGAGTTTATCTGTCCTGGATTCCCTATTTCCAGCTTTTATGTGTATCCGAGTACATGTTCTGTTCTAGCCATATCTGTAAGGTAGAACTGGAATCATGATAGTGGGGGAGGGGGAGGGGAAGAAGCATTACAGAACTGGGGGAAAGTTGTATGTTTCATCTGTGCTATACTGCTGCTTAGTGGCTCATCTCTCCCTTGCGACAGTCTGTAAGGGGGTGTCCAATTGTCTACATGCTGCCAATAACTATAGAAGGCATGCAACTCCCACAGTCAGCACCTTGGCCTGAACATACTGTGTTCTAGCTCTGTGGATGAACAAACTTAACTGCACTAGAGGCACCCCACTGTGTCAGCAAGCCTCTGTCTCAAAGGTGCTAAGCCTTCCCACTGGAAGCCCACAGTTGACTCTACTGATAACATTTCTCTGCCACTGCTTCTTGGTGTTCCTCATCGTCTCCATGTTGCTACTTCCTGAGTCTCTGAGGTCTCAGAACATGGACCCTGAGTTCATAGGATGTGTTCCGAGCTCTTTCTTTTTGGTCATGAGCCTGGGGAGGACTCATTTTCAGCCTAGGGTGATGCTCAGAAGGAACCAATCCCTTTCTAGGGTTCACATCCTTATTTCCATAGTGTCATTCATGCATTTGGTGAAAGTGATAAAGACAGTCGTTAGAAAAGCCCTACTATGTAATTTATTGCATCACATTGTGTCACTTGAAGCAACAATTTATTAACCTGGAGTGACTCCCATCTCGTCACGACCCCATGTGTGCACAGTAGGACTGCGCTCCACAGGGTTTTCAATGACGGCCTTTTTTTTTTTCCTTTTTAAATAAAGGAACCAGTCAAGGTACAGGGTAGCAACAATGAAATATACAACTTTCCTCTAGTTCTTAAATGCTTCCTCCCACTCACTCTCATGATCCCAATTATGCCTTGCAAATCCAGCTAGGCCAGGGGATGTACATTGGTACGGGTAGGAGCCAGAAACATAGGGAATGCAGGAGAGATGATCCCTTCAGTATCAGTGGTGAGAGTGGAGGTTGGAAGAAAAAGGGGGAACCAGGTGCGGGGATCTACAGATAACCTTCTCTCTGGGGCACAGACAAAAGGGAAGTGTGTGAAGGGACACATCAGATAATGTCTGATATGACAAAATAATGATAATTTGTAAATTATTAAGGGTTCATGGGGGAGGGAGAGTGGGGATGGAGGAGAAATATGGGGAGCTGATTATGATGATGACAACAAATGTGCAAAAATGGACTGCAGGCAATTGATGTAGGAATGATCTTGATAAGAGTTGGATGAGCCCCCAATATAATGATTTTAAAAACAAACAAACAAAAATAAATAAAGGAACTAGACCTGACTTTCTTGTGTGGAGCTGGTTTTGAACAGCTAATTGTTCAGTCAATAACTGAAACTTCATTATCTTTCAGCTGGCAACTGAATCGGCATTAACTGTTTGTGCCACACAGGGACCTTGTAGGACTATCCAAACAAAACAACAAGACTAAATGGGTGGCCATGGAGTCGATTCTGACTCCTGGTGACTCCTGGTGACCGAGAGGGAACTGCCCGACAAAGCTTCAGAGGCTGGACATCTTACAGAAGCAGCTGGCCTGCCTGCCTCTTGGGGAGTTGCTGGTGAGTTCAAACTGCGAACCTTCCAGCAAGCCTCATAACACTATGCCTCTGCACTACCCGGGCCCCTTGTTTCTTTTTCATGTGGCCCAGCCAAGTAAAGGGCTATGTGGCGACAAGGTTTGGGAGGTGGGATCTGGTAGCGGCCTTAAAGATTTGTTGTTCAGCATTTTCCACAGATTGACAATCCACCTCATCTCTCAGGGCCCTCAGTAAGAAGTCCTGGGTGTTGGGGAGGCAAGTGTAAAATTAAAAAAGTAATAGTAAAAGAGGGAAAACCTCTTTAAAAGTTGTGTTGGAAATGTACCGACAGAGAAATCTAAAGTCAAGAAACCAGTAAAGGAATGACAAAATGGAAAATGAGGAGTCCTAAAGATCACTTTTGAATGCTGGAAGCTCAGGCCATGAAGCAGTAAGAATGATCTATATCATATATATATATATGATTTATATATGTGGGGGAGAGAGAGAGACAGAGACAGAGACAGAGAAAGGGCTTGCTCTCAGCTCTGTGGGGTGAGAGGGATGAGATGCAGGCCAGGCCTTTGCTCTCTGATATACCTGGGTGGTCGCTCAGCCCCAGTGGGTGAGGGAAAGACACAGGCCGGCACAGAGCACAAGGGGTACAGAGTCATTAGAGATTTTCTGGATGAACTCAGATGGATATTTTGTGAAATTGCCCAACTGGTGGCATCAATCTTTTGGACCTCGGAGTATCACTCAGTGTCTCAAAAGAAAATCACAGCGCCATGGCCCTGGCTTAAGTGCATATTTATTTTCACAGCCTTTGTCTTTCTGAGATCAGCCCTCTGTGGCTGAGCCGCTATTGTGAGGATGGAAAAAATAGAACCTTTTTAATGTTGTGCTGTTTGCGGCCCCGACAGTTACAGAGCAGCCCATTATTAGCTGGCGACATTGTTGTGACATCGCTGGTGGCTTTGCTGCTGCTTGGGATTTAGCTCATGAAATATTCTTTCTCCCTGGTGCAGCTATTTTTTTTTTATTATCCCCATTTTTCTCTTAATCCCTCCTCCCTTTTTTCATCTTTCTGGTTTCATTCTCATGCTAATAAATGGCTAATTTGCCATGTATGCTTCCTTCCAGTCTAACTGCTGGTTCTTTCAAATTAGACAAGCAAGAGATGCTGACAATTTGAGTTTGAGTTGGTTTCAGAGCTCCAGACCACCAGAAGCCATTCTCTTGTAGCTATTTTTTGAATGACCGAGGGAGCTGTCCCTGCCAGGGATGTGTGTGTGGGGGGGTGGGGGGTGGGGAGGATGGGTGGGATGGGTGGTGGGTGGATGGGGATAGGGGGTTGGTGTCACACCCCAAGTGGGGTGGCCTGGAACGGAAGTGGAGGCCCTCTGTGCTATCGTGGACTGTTGAAGGCCGAGTGTGGGGAGATCTGTCCCCTGGTAGGAGAGGGAGGGGTGACTGATGGAGGATGCTGTAGGCTTTCTTTGCCATCAAGCTGATGCGACTCATAGTAGAACTGTCCCTCTGAGGCTCCAAGACTGTCCCTCTTTGCAGGAATAGAGAGCCCTATCTATGTCCTGTGGGACTGCTGGGGGTTTCAAACTGCTGACCTTGCAGTTCACACCTGAACTCTTAACCACCACGCCCCCAGGGTTCCTCTGCTGTAGGCTAGTGGTGTGAAAAAGACAGCCCTATTAGGAATGGGGACCACAGAGGCAATAAGATTTTGCTGCATACGGGAGGGGAAATCCAAGAAGGAACTATATTGAGGACAAGTGGAGACAGGCTGTTCATGATCAGAGAAGAGAAATGTGACGGTAAGTTGCTATCAAGAAGATTCTAACTCACAGAAGCCCCCGTAGGTCAGTGTGGAGCTGTGCTGCCTCAAGTGGTCCAGGCTGTGGGACCTTTCCGAAGCAGCCCACCAGCCTGTCTCAGGGGGGTGGGGGGTGGGGTGGGGTGGGCGGGGATTGCCAACTTTCCAAGCAGTAAAACCATTTGCATCACCTAAGAACAGCCATATAAAAAGAGAAAACTTAAACCCTGGCATTTGGAGAGACTGGGATGATTTCATGGTTTTTCAGACATAGAAATAAATATAGATGTGAAATGTATATACACACATGTATGCATATGGGTATATGTATATCCTTTATATCTATGTTGCCATGTCCCTCTGAGTTTCAGAGGTCTCAAACTAAAAACTGAAAAAAAAATAGAGGTCTACTTGCTACATGGTGTTTTTCTTTTCAATGATTTTATTGGGGGCTCTTACCGCTCTTATAACATTCCGTACATCATTTGTATCAAGCATATTTGTACACATGTTGCCATCTTCATTTCCAAATATCTTCTACTTGAGCCCTTGGTATAAGCTCCTCTTTCCCCCTCCTTTTTTAAAAACAAAACAAAACAAAACATTTTATTGGGGGCTGCCTGATGTTGTTAAAGGAATTGCATACACTCATTCAGGTAGTAGGTATACTACAGTGTTTAGCACTTAAGTAGCTCCCAATGCCATCATTATTATTATTGTCCCACAGGGGAGACATACATGATAAATACGATCTGTACCTTGGTTTCCTCCAACCCACTTAAAAGTATGTCTTAGAAATTATATTTTAACAATACATATCTTATTTTTTTAAAAAAATTAAGGTAGCTTGCTTCCTTTACTATATTACGTTTGTAATTAGAGAAACAGGAAAAAACAGTAATTGTGAGGGGATAATCTGTTTTAGTGTGTCATCTGCTGATGACTCATAATTCAATTAATTCTTGTTGCTAGTGGAAACCTCTGGTTGAATAAGCCAAAGCTATATTTTAATAGCAGTTCTTTAGTAGCAGAGAAGAAGGGAGGGGGAGGGAAGAACATGGGTATTCTAACTAATTTCTTCTACTTTGGTAAAACTTTGAATCAATTTCACTGTGTGAGGCATCCAGAATCAACTTATTCATTCATTTCTTTGGACCACGAACAAGTCCATGTCTAAGTTGCTCTGGGCCAGGCAATATGTGATACGTGGGAACAAAAACAAAGTCCCTACTCTCATGGAGCCCTCTCCTGTGGCAGAGAGACAGAGCAGCATATATCCGATTTTGTATAATACATTAGCTGTGATAAATAAACATTAGACTAGCCCCTTTTCTGCATGAATAACAGTAGGTTGATTATATTTTAAAGACTCGTGTCTTATGAGTCATGTGACTTTTAGGAACCAATGAAATCTGTGAGTCTCAGTTTTTCACATATGTAAAATGCAGACAAAATAATAATTTTTTTGTTTGTTTTTGTTTTGCTTGTTTGTTTGGGGTCATCACTGCCCTCTGGTGGGGGTGGGAGGCCCAGCCTTGCTCCTGGAGAGCTGCTGCTGTATTTGAACCACCAAGTCAGTGGGCCGCTGCGCCACTGGGGTGCAGCCCCCAAATAATTATCTTATAATGCTGTGGTAATCAAATATGAAAAATGCTTGGCATAAACCCAGCCAGTAAGCAGGCATTGATTAACAGAAGTCAGAATAACTATAATTTATACAGTTTTTGGTTCTTGTCTTTGAGACGATGAGAAGGAGGGTTGCATTGGATTTCTGTGAAGTAATTTCTTTCCCTAGCTTGAGTATGTCACTAATGTATGTCCAGATCATACCAACCGGTGTCTACACAATTAGTCCTATTTCTTTTACTCTCCTATTCACAATCTGCAATGATAGGAATCAGAAGCTCATTGGTCTACCAGGTCCCCTCCTAACGGGAATCCCAAAAAATCTTCCATGGTCTCTTGTCCGCAAACAAGCAACCCTCAGTTTGATTACTCACCTCACTTCTTTGTTGTAGGCAGCCATCAAGTCACCTATAATTCATGGTTAACTAGGGATTGTTATCAGCCCTACGCAGTCTTCATAAGTAGTGGTTATTCCCGCAGAAGTCAACTTCCAGAACTGCAAGCCCACTACCGTCAAGCGGACTCATGCCTACTGCCATCCAGCAGATTCTATCTCACATCGCCCCTATAGGACAGAGGAGGACTGCCCCACTGTGTTTCTGAGACTTTGAGTCTTGGGAGCAGACAGCTTCATCTTCTGCTGTGGGGATAGCCGTCCTGCTGGTCCAAGGGAGAAAGATGAGGCTGTTGGCTCCCTTAAAGATTTGATGTCTCAGAAACCATTAACTTTGAGAGCTCGATTGCATAACCAAGGGCAACACCAGGCCTCCTCCAGTTGACTCACTGAGGTCTCCGAGACTATTCATCTTTGTGGGAGCAGATGGTCTCATCTTTCTTCCTCTGAGTGACTCGTGAGTTTGAACCACTGACATTGTGGTTAGCAGTCCAACAGTTATCAGACAGCTCCAGTAGGAAAGAGATTCAGACAACATCTGCTATGATTTATGGGACCTTCTCAGAAGTAGATTATCAGGTCTTCCTTCATAATCTGTCTTAGTCTGGAAGTCCCTCTGAAACCTATCCATCGTGGGTAACAAAGGGAGTCACCTTGTACTGCCCTGTAATTGGATTCTGCAGGTATATCTTCTCCAGATCCTGGACCCTATGTAAACTAGTTGAAGCACAGCATATCCAGGCTTTATCTTATAGGCCATGCTGAATATTTGAGTTTTTAATTTTAAAAATTATTGGGGAAATGAAAGATTTTAAGCAGGGGAGCCACCTGATCTCACTTAGGTTTTAAAAGCTAATCTTCAGGTTTCTTTGTGAAAAATGAGGCAAAATAACCAAAGCTGAAACCAGGGCCGGCTCCTTCTGAGATCCAGGTGGAAAGAGCATCTGCCAGATGAAGTTGGTACTAAGGCGAGGGGAGCAAGATGTGGGTTTGGGGCTTAATCTATTCTGGAATTGATATTATTTGTAGATGGATTTAATATATGAGTGGGAAGGAAAAGGGAAGATTTCCATTTGAATAACTGGGTGGATTAAAATAGCCATGTTATCTCTGAAAAGTGGAAAAAGCCATATGATGTCTAATAAAGACACTAATAAATGCTAAATACTCAGCATGAGAGCTTGACCCTGTAGGTAGGAGTGGGTGCTCTTTGGGCTTAGAGCCAGTCCTAACTAGAGTTCTGTGCTCCATCCCATCCCACGAGAGCCTCTCCGTGTATAGGATCATCTTTCATGCCATCCTCAGAACTTCTGAGGTTGGGCGAGGGTCAGTGTCAGGTTTCAGTCCTCTGTGGAAAAGAGATTTCTCTCACTTTCTTTTATTTTTAAAATTGAGATACAATCCATGTAACCTAAAAATAATTATTTCTAAATGAATAACTCCATGGTATTAACACCTTCACAATGTTATTCAAGCACCACTCTTGTCTAGTTCCAGAACATTTTCACTCCCCTAAAAGGAACCTCAGCACCCATGGAGCAGTTGGTCCTCATCTTCTACTATCCACAGCTTCTAGAACTCACCAGTTTGTGTTCTGTATAACTGGGTTTATGTGTTCTGGATGGTTCTGATACACAGACCAATACAATTTGTGGCTTTTAACTTCTGACTTCTTTCACTTAGTATACTTTCAAAGGGTGTTCACATTTTCACGTGCATCAGTATGTCCTTCTTTTTTTATTACTCAGTAATATTCCATTGTACAAATTGGCCACATTTCATTTATCCACCCATCTACTGTGAACATTTGAGTTCTTTGTACTTTTGACTGTTGAAAAGTGCTGCTATGAACACAGGTGTACAAATGTTTGTTGACTACCTCCTTTCATTTCTTATGTCTATATACAATCCTTGTAACCTAAGCATAACTATTTTTAAATGAATAACTCCATGGTATTAACACCTTCACAGTGCTTTTCAGTCACCACTTTTGGATTGAAACTGTGCAGTTCTTGGTAATTGATTGTTCAATTTTTGGGGGGCTCTGTCAAACAGCACCTGCTCCACTTTGTATTTTCATCTGCCATCTATGAGGGTTTGAACTTCTTCACAGTCTTGCAAACACCTGCTATTCTTTTTACTAAAAAACAGCAAACACTTTTGTAGACATCTTCATGGATGTGAAAGTGGCATGTCATGGTGGCTGGTTGATTTGTATGCCTCTAAATGTTGAAGAAGCTCTAGTGATGTAGTGGGTTACTTGCTGGGGTGCGGACTCCAAGATCAGCAGTTTCTCTTCCAGAGAAAAATGAGGTTTTGACTCCTGTAAAGAGTGACATTCTTGGAACCCACAGGGGCATCTACCCTGACTAATAGGGTCACTCTGAGTCAGAATTGATTGACTGCAGTGTCTTGGATTGGGTTTGGGGAGTATTGAAGAGCAGGGATGTTCCTTTGAGGACAAAGGGGTACCTAATGCCAGCCTTGCTATTGCTAATTGCCTCATATGCATGTGAAAGCTGGACAATGAAAAAGGAAAATGGCAGAAGAATTGGTGCATTTGAAGTATGGTGCTGGCAGAAAATATTGAAAGTACCAGAAGAAGAAGCAAAGCTGTCTTGGAAGAAATATGGACAGAATGCTTCTTAGAAGTGAAGATGTTAAAATTTTGTCTCAACATTTTGGGCATAGCAACTGGAGAGACCAGTGGCTGAAACAATGGGTGCAAGCATATCAACTTTTGTGAAGATGGGAGAGGAAGAGGCAGTGCATCCTCACGCTGGACACAGCGTCACTGGAAGTTGGAATCCACCCGATGCCATCAAGCAACAACGGCTGAAATGCATCATGAGCAGCTAGCTAGAAAAGGTTGCTTTTGAAGATTAAGGCCAAGAAAACCTTCTAGAGTAACTCTGCAGCACCGGTTGCTAGGAGTCTGGGCTCACTCCACAACCAAGACAATAACCATGAAGACTAGTAATGTTAAGCATTTTCCTGGGTCCTTCTCATTTGCATGTCTTCATGGGAGAAGTGTCTGCTCAAGACCTTTGCTCCTTTTTAATGGCACTCTTGAACTTTCTGTTGCCACATTGCATGAGTTTTGAAAATGCTCTGCATAGTAGAGTCTTATTAGATGTAATGTACAAATATCTTCCTTCATTCTGTGTTGTCTCTCCTTCTCTGTCCTGTGATTCTTCTAAGTACGTTAATCGACCACCTCAGGATGACTGAAAGTGGGTGTGGTAAAGAGGTAATTATTTGTCAATTTGAGGATTAAGAGTGTAAGGGTGGGTTCTAGCTTGACAATCAGATCATAGCCAATGAGGCCTCTGTGTGGGCATGGTCTTCTGAAAATTCTGGGAAATGCTTCTTGGAGGCAGGAGATAACTGTCTCTCTCAATTCATTTCCTTGGAGATGCTCTACTGACAAGACACGTGGCACTCTGCTGATAGACCTCATGTCCTGGGAACTGGAGAAGTCACTTGGAGACCCCTGACAGTGCTGAGATGGATTCAAAGACATTATACCCTCTGCCTCGTGTTCTTCCTGCATTCGGCATCATTGCATAGGCTTCATGAGTATGAAGAGAACGTCATAGATTGGTCTTGGGACATATGAGCTAATATCAAACTTGTGGGCTTGGACTGGACTAGGTTGGAATGCTTTCTTAATGTACAATTACCTTTACAAAAACTCTTATATACATATGAGGGTCTATGGATTTGTTTCTCTAGTCTACCCAGCCTAGCACAGTGGGAAAAATTATCTTCTATCAGGGGGTGGCAGACCGCCTGATATACTCACAGCAAGGGTTCAACAGACAGTTGTGTAGCAATAATTATTATTTATTATAACATTGATATAAAGATCATGAGAGAGAGAAAAGAGCATTAAAAGTTACATATATAGTAAGAGCCCCCAATAAAATTATTTAAAAAAAAAAGAAAAAAAAGTTACCTATATATCCTTTCATGGTACATACTCACCTCCGTCCCGTTAGATGGTCCACATAGAGAGAGTGGGGGAAGGGATTACATGATGAGGAAGAGTGTCAGGTGCTGAGGGGCAGGAGAGGCAGGAGAGAGGCAGGCAGGAGATAGGCAGGCTTCCTCCTTTATCCTATATCCCATCCCTACATACCCTCTGGAGCCAAGCCAGGTCCCTGATTACAGACCAGGACATAAGTCACAGGAGAGGGCTGTCTTAAGGGCTATGTGGTGATAAGGGGAGTGGTCTTAGGAATGTCTATATGACTGTGTGAAGAGGGGAGTGATAAGACCTTAACCTGTGGGGGTAGATAAACATTTCTGTCAGGCTAGGGGCCATTAACAATGGCTCTTGAATCCCACCCACAGGCTTCCAGGGAAGGGAGCCATCATCCTGACAGCAAGAGAGTTAGCTCCTAGTTAGACAACACAAAGGCCTTAAGTAATTGGGAATTTCTGGGAGAATAACTAACTCAACCTCCATAGCAAGTGCTGGTAAATAGTCTGCTTAATATTTGGAGCATAATAATTGTGGAGAAGTTCTGTCTTCATCCCACAATCTTCCACACAGGTAAAGGTCTCAACAATATTATCTCACCCAGGCAAGCAGATGAGTGCTCCCAAACCACTTGCCCAGGGTTTAGGCTCTTCAGTCTAAGTGGACATGAGGTCAGCTTGTTGTCCTTCAGTTACCTTGAGTCAATGTCAACTCTGAGGCCTTATGTAACAGAGCAGGACTATTTCATTGTTTGTTTGTTTTTTTCTCTTTTTTTGGCTGGACATTAGCTTAAATTCTAAGAATTTGGTTCCCTGAAGGCTCAGTCTACAGTGAGTGCTTTAACTTCATTTTCAGTCATGACATAAATTCAGCTTCTCTTTGCGGAGCCCTGGTGGCATCGTGGATTACTCTCACTGCTAACCACAAGGTCAGCTGTTCGAATGCACTATTCGCTCCATGAGAGAAAGATGATGCTTTCTGCTTCTGTAGAAACTCCCAGGAGAGTTTTATTCTGTCCTTTAAGGATGCTCTCAGTCGAAGTTGACTCGTTGATAGTGAGTTTGGTTTGAACTAGCCCAACGAGGGGCGACCTTGCCATCATGGAACTTGCCCAGGCATGCAAATAATGAAAGTCAGAATGTCAGGGCAGTGTGGTAATGGGTCATACCTCAAACTATCAAGTAGCCAGGTCAATGGTTCTACCAACCAATCTGTTTCTAATTTGCAACTATATATCTATTCTAATCCTAATCATTTTCCCACTCTGTATTGAGTTCTGTTCCATACTCTTCTACTTAATCTAGGATGTTCTAATGTGATTTTCTTTTTTTTTAAGAGCAGTTGGTCACTGTAGTCAAGCACTGTCTAGTCCTCCTGGCCTTGGAGCCCTAGGGGCTGTTGTTCTCATGTTCTTTGATTCCAGGGCTTTCAATTTTCCTCCCTTTTCTTTTCTCCAGACAGGGAAACACACACCATAGATGGCTGTTCATGAACTTTTAAGATCCAGGCATACTTCACCAAAGAAAGATGTGGAACATTGTCTGTGTTGACTATCTTATGCCAATTTGTCTTGGTGTCCCCTGAAATTAGGATCCTGAAGCCCTAGATCCAGCAATACATTCAGTTAGAGATTTCTTTAAAGTGAATGTTTAGTTTTGAGTTAAGAAAATCCAAAAATACCAGCAAGACAAATGTCTTTAACAATTGTCATCTTTTCAGATGCATATCTTTATCCTGCAGAGCAGCAGGGCAGACTCAAATGTCCAATCTTTGGGTCAGCAATTGAGCACCTAAGTACTAAGCCCCCAGGATTTCTTTAGTGCAGGCGCATATATTTAAGGCCATGCCCAGTTTCTTGGAGTCTTCAAGGGCATGGTGCAGTTTGAAATGTCCATAGATCATGAGACAAAGTAAAACACTGAACATGTCACTGACGATGGTATTTGCATTCAGACACATAGGAAACAGAAATATAGAAACTTCACAGTTTTCTCTAAGTAGTAGACAGGTATTTGTTTCATATTTTGCAAATGAAGAAGCCATTGGTATGAATAAAAACTAAAAGTAGCTTCTTTATTAGAGAATTCTGAACCAGGGTTGCAGAAGGCTGCGGATGACAGTGAAAGCCCAAAATCCATCGGCAGAGACCCTATATGGATTAAGCACCCTTGAATTCCTTCTGACCATTAACCAGGAAGGTGAACTGTCTTGCCCTTGGGCAGAGGACCACTTCCTTAGCTGGTCCAGGCAGGAGCTGCCTTCTTCAGTGGCTTCCTTGATGGAGGTTGGGGTTTTGGGGTTGCTGATGCATGCGTCACGCCCTGATGCCTTGGACTAATCTTGCAAGCTATTCTCTCTAGCATAATGCACATGGCTTAGTCAGGGTCCCATTCCCAGTTATAGAATCCTGCCTGCAACTGTCCTAATGCAACCCCAATCATGCTTCTGTGACAGTTCCCTTTGTCTTCACATGTCCCATTCAATTCTCTGTAAACCTTCAATTTTCCATAAACTCCTGGATACCACTATGACCTCCCATGTGGTAAAGGCCTCCCTCATCTGGATCGTGCATCTTTGTCTTGTCTTTCTCCTGATTATGGCTTACTACATGTTCTCCTTAAATTATATTTAAGGTTTTGTGGTCTTTTTGTGCTCTAAAACACGTTCAAGCCTTATTCTTATTTTTTGAAAACAGTGTTTTAGAGAAAAAGACTTTTCTACTCTGTTGAAAAGCCCCTTACCCCTAAAAAGCATATTTACCAACGACACAAAAATATGTTAATTAGGAATAATAGGTATCCAGAATTTCAAGATCCTGAATCCAAGGGGTGGCTATTGCCTCAGGATAGATTTAGGCTGGACTTAAGTGTTAACAATACAATATATTCTGATTGACTGCCTACTGAAAGTTCTTCTAATACATCATTTTTTAAATCATAATTAAGGACATAACCAGGGAAGTTCTTTGGGTAAACATCATTCTGCTTACTAGTTTTGTAGGACTTTCCATGAAACCCAGTGGAAGAGAGATCAACAACATTATTAGGCCCTGAAGTAACTCCTGAAACTATGATCCTAAGGCCTTCCTGCCAAGGTCACCATCCTACGAGTTTCTTGTTTGTGTGAGCAGCAACAGTAACTGCTTTTCATATGCTTCAGTAGCAACAATATGCTGCAAAAACTTACATTGTGCAGTAATATAAATGCAGCAAAATTAATCGATTTGGGCATAAACCGTTCCTTGAAAGGCTAACAGGAAATCTAAAGTCATTCTGTTTTGTAAAATCATACTTTGAATTTCAGATGCTTCTCTCTTCACGGTATTTATACATCGACTATGTTTAGAACCCAAACCAAACTCACTGCCATCAAGTGGATTGTGACTTACAGCATTCTACATAGAGCTTCCCAATCTGTAAATCGCTGTGGAAGGAGAAACTAGGCTCTTTCTCCCTAGGTGGAGCAGCCTGGCGGGTTTGAACAGCCAACCTTGCAGTGAACAGCCCCATCCCTAACCCACAAGATTACCAGGGCTCAGAATCTTTGAACCTGAGAGCTACAATATCGAAACTAATTAAAGCCTGATTCATTCCTTTAGTTTAAGAGACAGTGATTTCAGTAACTAAGACCACAATGCTAACCATAAAAGAGTCATGAAAAGAATTTTTGCACCTCCCAATTTTTCTTCCCAGCACGCTAAAGATTTGTATTCTGTCCTCGATTTTATATTCCTCTCGTGTTTAATGGAATAACAAGAACCAGTCTAAAACTTCAGGTAAAAGCAAACCCATTAGTTAGATAAAAGAAAGAAGAAAAATGGTTTCTTATCTTCAGAAAACAGACATGAAAACCTCAGGAGTATGCTCATCTCCACTTGTCAGTCAGTTTGCCCTCCTGTGCTGACGCGTGTGTTCCTGTGATGCTGGAAGCTGTGTGAGCAGCAGGGTCCCCTATGGTTTTAGTGGAGCTTCCAGACTGACAAACATCTAGAAAGAAGGAACAGGTGGTCCACTTCTGAGGGATTAGCCCCTGGACACCTCTGAATAGCAGCAGAACATGGTTTGACGCCATGCCAGAACAGGAGGCCCTCTTGGTTTGCAAGTGATGGTATGGTTTGGGAGCAATGCCTGAAGGGGAGTTGAACTCCATGTATGTCCAAGGATGACTCCCATGAGGCAGCGGTCAGGCATGCCTCCACCTTCCATTCTTCCTTATCCTTTTCTTATGCCAACTGTTTGACTCTGCTGTGAGTGGTTTGATAATCCACTGCAATGACTACATAGAAGTCACAGATGATCTTCATGATTGTGCAGGTCTATCTGGGACATTGACAGGTCACAGCAAGTTAGGATCCAAAACCATCAAGGATACAGTCCTTGTGAACAGACATATTTTTCTCTAGTCTGCAGCAGCTAGCCATGTGGCTCCTTGACCTTTGCTCTGCAATCTTACAAAAGCCCCTTAGTACCAGTAAATGGACAACCCAGTTTGCAAGCCAGCTTGCTGTCAAAGGCACTCAATCTTACCTGTTCTCTGGGTTTGGAAGTATTCATTGCTCTCTCTGCCTCTTCACACAGAGACCTCTGATGCAATTTACTCTTGGCTCTTCATTTTGGTAGTTCACTGAGTTATGTCATCTTACTTCTACATTTGACCTTAGCCCAAAGGTAGAGAAGTAAAATGTCATCTTCTGAGATAACTCATTTTATGCCCAAAGGAATGAAAAAAATGGACCAATCCTAAAATTAGGGGCATTGACACCTTATTTACATGCTTCTGCCACTAAATCATTCAGTAGGAATTATAATAGACTGTGACAGAAGGAGCTTATTAAGTAATTTCACCTGATTGAAGGAAAGCACTCCTAATTAAGAAAGAGCTGCATCCTCAAAGTTGAGTCAAGGACATTTTGTTGGTAGAACAAAACTTTCTGGACCTTCATTTCTTGATGGGGCTTGACTCAAAATGAGAAGTGACGGCAAATGACAAGTGTTCATTAATCACTGGAACGTGGAATATACAAAGCATGCATTTAGGAAATGGGAAGTCATCAAACCTAAAATGGAACACATAATGATCAGTATCCTAGGTGTTACTCAGCTGAAAGGGACTTGTGTTGGTCTTTTGAAGCAGATAATCATTTATACAGTTTAATATGCCAGGAATGACAAATTCAAAATGAACAGTGTTGCCTCTATCTGCAAAATGAACATTTCAAAATTTTTCTTGAAAAGACTGTAGCCTGTGATAGGATAATACCCCTAAGAAAGACGTTAAAGACAACTAATTTTCAAATTTATACATCAATCACTAAAGTCCATGGTGACAAAACAGAAGAAATCTACCAACTTCTTTAGTACGAAGTCGATGATGGTACAATCAAGATGCATGGATAATTGCTGGTGACTGGAATGTGAAAAATGGAAAATAAAGAATGATCAGTAGTTAGAAAATATGGTTTTGGTAATAGAAACAAAGCATGATAGAATTTGCAAGACCAGTGACTTCTTCATTGCAAATATCTTTTTTAAACAACATACTTGTTTAAACATGTTTAAACATGTTTACTGTATACATGAACCTTGACAGATGATGTGGTAGTTACATAATCTGTTGTCAATTTGAGGATTAAGAGTGAAGGGTGGAGTCTTGTCTGTCATTGGCTATAGCCAATGAAGCCTCTGTGTGGGCATGGTCTAATCCTGAGGATTCTGGGGACTCCTATATTTCTTTGTTGGAGGCAAGAGACACTCTCTCCCTGACAGACATGGCAGTTTACAAGTCACATGAAGACAGGCTGATGGTACCCAGAGCCTAAGAACTAGAGAAGTCACATGAAGACCCCTGCCAGTGCTGAGATACTCCAGAAAATCCAGTGGATCCACCAGACTTCTCACCCCCTGGCCAATGATCTTCCTGCATTCAGTGTCATTGCATGTCTTTCGTGAATCTGAAGAGGACTTTACAGATTGGCATTGGACATATGGCCTAATGTTTGATTTATGGATTTGATCTGGACTGACCAGGGATGTTTTCTCAATGTTCAATTTCTCTTGTATATAAAGCTCTTTATTATACAAATATGAGTGTCCATGAATTTGTTTCTCTAGTCTACCCGAACTCACACAGATGGAATGAACAGGAATCAAATTGACCACATCTCTGGCAAGATAGAACCAAGAAACTCAATATCATCAACCAAAATGAGGTCAGGGAATAGACCACTAATAGACCAATGAGACTGTGGAATAGACCACTAATCAGTCCTATGTAAATTCAATTTGGAATTGAAGAAAATTCAAATGAATCTGTGAGAGTCCAGATGTGACCTTGAGTACATCCCAACTGAGTTTAGAGACTCTTTTAGGAGAAGTTTTAATGCACTGAACACAGACGAGTTGTTGGCGGACATAAAAATATCTTACATGAAGAAAGCAAAAGGTCATTAAAAATATAAGAAAGAAAGAAAAGACAAAAATGGATGGCAGAGGAACTCTGAAACTTGCTCTTGATTGTATAGTAACTAAGGTGAATGGAAGAAAAGTGGGAGTAAAAGAATTAAACAGAAACTTCCAAAGGGCAGTTTTTGAAATAGAATTTTATAATAAAATGTGTGAAGACCAGGAGTGAGAAAACTAAAACAGAAAAGCATACTCAGTGTATCTTAAGCCAAAAGAACTGTGAAGAAAACATAAAGTTTTGAGTCGCAATATTGAAAGATTCTATGGGCAACAATGGAATGAAATAGGAAACATTAAAGAAGTTGGAAGGGTTATACAGAATTACTGTAGCAAAAAGAACTGATCACCATTGAATCATTTCAAACCATAAGATATAATCAAAACTGATGATATTGAAGAAAGAACTCCAAGTTGTACCAAAGACATTAGCAAAGCAAGGTTCTGGGAATTGGTGACATTTCTATTGCAATGTTTTAACAGACTGGCATTGAAAGCATTCACTCATCCATGCCAAGAAATTTGAAAGAGAGCTACCTGGACAACTAGCTGGAAGAGTTCCTTATTTGTGTCATATCAAAGAATAGTAACTTGGTAGAATGTGGAAATTAATAAATAGTATCATTAATATCATATGTAAGTAAGGCTTTATTGGTGATGCAGTTCAAAATAGCAATTTGCTGGGAACTGACAGAGATACAAACCAGGGAAACTGATCACAATGATTTACATCTAACTCCCTTTCTGGGAGATGGACAACAGGTAAGTGGGTGAAAGGAGGCAACGGTCAGTGTAAGACATGGAGAAATAATAACAATTTATAAATTACCAGTGGTGAGGGAGGGATGGAGACAGGGAGGGGAAAAAATGAGGAGCTGAGACCAAAGGCTCAAGTAGAAAGAAAATGTTTTGAAAATGAGGATGGCAACAGATGTACAAATGTGCTTGACCCACTGGATGAATGTGTGGATCCACTGGTAGAGTTGTATAAGTCCAATAGAATGATTAAAAAAGAAGAAGAAAGGAAAGAATAAAAAAAGACATTCAAACCATATTTAGAAGAAGCTATAGAATAAGGGATATCATTGCTGCTGCCAGATGAATTGTGGCTGAAAACAAAGAGTACTAGAAAAATGTTTACTTATATTTTATCAACTATGCAAGGCATCCAGCTGTGTGGATAATAAAAATTAAAAAAGTATGGATAACATTTGGGAAGAGGAGGAATTTAAAACATTTCATTGTGCTCTGGGGAACTTGAATATAGGCTAGGAGGTAGTCATTTTAACAATGAAATACTTCATGGTTTAAAATTGGGAAATGTGTTCACTCTCTGTATTGAATCTGTATGCTGAACAACCAGTCTCATAGACTGGATTCAACAAAGAAGAACTTGGCCTCCAGATTTGAGAAAGGCTCATTGGCTACCTGAGCTATGCAGAGGACACAATTGCTGAATGAAAGCAGTGAGAACGTGGAGCCCTTCCTGATGAACTTCAAAGACTGCATGAGCCTTCAGTAGTCTGTGTAAAGAAAAAAAAAACCTACAATGAAACCAGTAAGCAATCACAGACAGGGCAAATATAGGCTGGACTCAGGAGTTAATAGTCAAGCATACTTTGATTTGCTGTCTACTATCAACACTTCTAATTTTTTGGTACATTACTAAGGAATATCCAAGCAAGTTTTTTGTGTCAGCTTATTTCTGCATATTAATTAATCTATCCCTGATACATTTTTTTCCCCTGAATCCATGCGGTTTCTCTTTTGTTTGGCCACTAACAGTCATGGGTCACCTTCTCAGAAACAGAAGCAGAGTCTAGGACAAAATGGAGTTTGAGCCAGAGCTTGTGCAAGCTTTGTTTTGACTAACCACAGGGCAAACATTCCGTAGTCTGATTGCAGTGTGGATCTCTGTACCTAGTTCTGTTAGCTAGAGGCAACATTGGAAAGGGTCAGAGACTGGGCTCTGGGCCAACCTTCTTGCTTGTGTCAAGTGGCCTATCCTTGGGACTCTGTCACACACTCTCTCCAGTGGATGTCTTTCGGTGGGAGCCTTCGGATGGGATGAGCTTCTCCTTTTGACTTCTTCTTCCATCAACACACTTACAAGATACTGTTGCCTGGACCCGAAATGGGATGCCTACAAGGGACTGGATCCTGAGCAAGGCATATTGAAGACAGAGTGGAGCTAGGTAGACATTCGAAGATGATGTCATCAACCCAAGAGCCTGCATCAACTGCAGACTCTACACATACATAGTTTTAGGTCTCAAAGAAGTTCAACTCAAAGTTATTTAGGAGGTTCCTTGCCACTGTGGTTCCTGCTGCCTTCCCCACCTGGCATTGACCTCTATCAGAAAGCTATTGTCTTGCAGATGGTCTTGCTGCCTCCATGGCCTCTCTAACAGCAGCAGCAAGAAAGGAAACCAGACTGGGTGCTGCTGAACCCATGCTGACTCACAGAAAGCCTGCAGGGCAACCGCTCCCCTGGGTTTTCCATGGCTGAAATCTTTCCAGAAGTAGACTGCCGTTGAGTGCATCACCCCCACCCCCACCAGGACTCCTGAGAGTCGCTGTGGGGAAGACTAGTAACACCTAGGCTTAGGCAAGGTCTTTTTGGTGTTCTGTGCTGAACACTTCACAAGCATCACATATATAACTGATCCGGATGGTGATGCCATGACATTCATTTTGCAGGTGGAAAACCAGAACGAAAAACCCCAGGCTGAGCAATTAAGTCTTTTGTCTGAGGTGACACAGGTGCTGGGTGTCAGAAACCAGGTTTCTGTGACTTCAAAGCCTAAGCTCTTCCTTCCCCATGTTGCCTTCAGCCCTTGTTCTCCTTCCTTGTTTTTCCTGGCTTCATGTTATCAGCCTCTGGACTCAGCTAACTCCTCACAAAAGATTGACCTTGCCCCAGTGTGCGCCATACTCCGAAGGCCCTGTGGCAACCACTTGGTCTTGAGGTTCTCAGCAGTCAGGCCACTCAGTTCTTTGCAAAGTGCTCTCTGTCGCCCCCATCTGGTAAGCTTCAACTCCCAAGGGAACATGACTTTTTCATACGCTGCAGTATTGTCAGTGCTCAGATGCTTTGGGACTACCTTTTAAGTTAAAGCAAGAGTGATCCATTGGTAAGCCTAAGATATAAAAATATATTTAAAACCTCAAATATGGATGAAGGGAAATGGAACTGTTGATACTGGAGACCTCAAAGAAAATTAATTGGAAGCAACAAAAGAAAAAGAAAGAAAAACACTGTCAGTGAATCGATCCAGCTCATAGCCACCATGTAGGACAGTACTGAGGCTGTGACTTTGGAGTAGCTGGTGGAATTGAACCATGGTCATTATAGTCAGCAGCCTGTCAGAGTCCTTAATGGAAAATAAAGATATTTCAAATTTAAAAGCCTTTGAAGATTGATTCTACAGATGAGAAAGTTCTTGCTGTGTTTTTATTTTTTCAAGACTTTGTATGACTTTATTGTGATTTCTTACTTATAAAATTATTCATGAAACTTTGCTTTTCGGGAGTGAAAGTCTAAAAGGTAAATTCACTGTTTTGAGAAAGCCGTTATTTCCCCCAGTTTATTAGAAACAAACCAATGTGAGATACTAATTATTTCTTGGAACTCTGTGTTAGTCTGGATAGACTAGAGAAACACATTTGCAGATGTGCATATGAGTATAAGGAAGAGTTTTATGTAAAAAAGTAATTGTATATTAAGAAAGCATCCTGGTACAGTCCAGTTCAAGTCCATAAGTCCGATATTAGCCCATATGTCTGATACCAGTCTATAAATTCCTCTTCAGTCTAGTGAAACACAAGCAATGACACCGAATGCAGGACGCGCACAGGCTAGTGGGTGGAAAGTCTTGTAGATCCAGTGGTGGTTTGAGCATCTCAGCCCTGGCAGGTGTCTCCATGTGGCTTCCCCAGCTCCAAGACTCTGGTTGCCATCAGCCTCTCTCCATGTAGCTTGTCAGCCAGAATGTCTCCCAGGGACTAAGTAAGTATCCCGCCTTCAGTGAGCTGCTTATCTCCTTAGGGCCTCCAAATTAGGTCATCAAGCTGCAACCTGATTGACAGGTAAACTCCAGCCCTTTGCTTGTAAGTCTCAAATTGACAAATTAGTTGCTTTCGAATCTGTTGTGTGCCAGGCATACAGTAGTAGGTGCTTAATAAACAGACCATGAATACCTAAGTAGCTAGTGGAGCAGTGTTTACCTGTTGGTCTGCATCCTCATGGTCAGTAGGCTGTTCAAAACCACTGGCAGCTCCGAGGGGAACACAGGGGGCTTTCAAGTCTGTAAACAGGATAGTCTCAGAAACCCATGGAATTCTGAGTTAACATTGACAGGATGACGGTGTTTGATTTTTAAATAGCTTTGAGGGAACCCGAATAGTGTAGTATTGGAGCCATCGTGGCATAGTGGACTGCTAAGTGCAAGGCTAGGACTTTGAAAGCACGGGCCACTCCCGGGGAGACAGGGCTGTCTATTACACTTGGGAAGCTCACAAGGGCAGTTCTACGCTGCCTGACAGGGTTACCATAAGCTGGCATCAATTGGATGGCAGTGGCTTTGGTTTCTTTGTGGAGTGGCTCGTGGGTTGTAAGTTGGTCTCCTAACTTCAGCAGGTCAAATCCATGAAGTTGCCGAGACTTTCCACTTCTGTAAAGATTTGTAGACTTGGAGACCCACACTGAGCAGATGTCTCTGTCGATAGGGTCATTCTGAATTAGAACTGACTGGAGGGCAGTGAGTCTTTCTGTTTTTGTTTTAAACAGCTTCTACATGTTACAGAACAGAGAGGAGAAGAATGTTATTTGTCTTGGGTCAAGACGAGAATTTTTCCTAAGTACATAGTTGGTTGAAGGTTTTACCCAACAAAATACTGTTCTGATTCCATGAAATGGGTCTGATTCCCACAGTTAATGACTTTCCAGAGCATTTGGCTTGGTTACCATATGATTAGCATCATTATTTCTAGGCCAATCAATAGGCGCAAATCCAAGATTAAGAGCAATTTGGATCGTTATTCTTTTCTCATCACACATTCATTATTTTCTGTTTGAATAAGACCCATAATCAGGGTTATTTACCAACCTTTGGAGTAAAACTTTAAACTGCTGATTGTTTCTGTCCTTGCAGGTATTAAATACCATTTCAAATATCCTTTCGATAATTTTATAGTAGCAAATGAAGTCCATTTTCCTAGATTTTTCACTCCACTCAAGGAGCATTGAACCCCCAAGGATTTTTTTTTAAAGAATGCGTTGTTTAATTGGTGGCAGCTGTTATATAGAAAGTTCTCTAAGTATATAGAGGTGATTTTTTTTCCCCTTCCCCTACTCTTCAGTGGACTTTTAGGCTTAAGAATTGTCCTTGAAATGTATATTGAATGCATGTGAAGGTCCCCTGAAGTTATGTGATACTGAAATTTTAAAATATTTTAACTAACATATGCATAGAATTATAGGACTGTACCCTTTAGTGTGGGATTTAATTACTAAAACTCCAGGAAATATATTCTCTTGTTCTCTGACTATATTTCAAGAGAAGTTATTAATTCATTGTAGTTAATTCTAAAGTATGTACATTCCGTATCATTTGAATACAAGCTCTCTTCTCCCTTACCCTTGAATTCGTTCCAAAAATCATGAAGGGTTGAATATGTAGAGTAATGGTGGAGTTGCTAAAATGTTGCAATTAATCCATTTCATAACTTCTGCCATTTGGGCCAAGCAATTTCAGAAAGAAATCCTTACACAGACATCTCCTGTCCAGAACAGTCAGAGCCAAGCTCAACGATTTTACAGTTGAAGAATAGCCAAGACGCACATTTTCTGAGTGTGATTTTACAGGGTGTCTGCTCACAGATGAAATGGGGCTTTTAAGAATATCATCTTCATGGAAAATGTCTTCCCTGTTGTTGCACTGTATTGGCATTGAAGCCAAGGGGAAAGCACTTTCTGCTGGTCTATTTTTAGCTTTTCCCTTTCTCATCAGAACACTCCCAGTTTTGAGTTAGTGCAACACAGGCTCACCAGGCCAGAGGAGCAGGAGATGGGCCTTCTGTGTGGTGCCTCCCCTGACAGATAATTGCAAGGAAGGCCAAGATTGATCTGCAACCTCCCGACATTGCTCATTCCATGGGAGAACTCGCACTGGACGGCACGTGGCTCTCGGAGTCGCCTTGCCCCAGGAAGTGGGGTGACTCTGAGAAGGAGCGGACAGACCTGGGATTCACGCTCCAGTTCTTTCTGCTAGCTTTGGAGCCAGCTGGTGGTCAGCTTCTGTTACTGCTAATAATTGATAACGGTGTAGAATCTGAGTCCACAAGCTGCGGATCGAGAGCCATGGATGGGTCTTTTGGTACTTCATCAGGCTTGGAAGCAAAATGGACACGTTTTCAAGCAGGGGTTCTCAACCTTCCTCATGCCGCACTCTTTCATAGAGTTCCTCACGTTGTGGTGACCCTCCCCCCAGCCATAACATTGTTTTCATGGCTACTTCATAACTGTCATTTTGCTACTGTTATGAGCCATAATGTAAATATCCGATAGGCAGGATATATTTTCATTGTAACAAATTGAACATAATTAAAGCCTAGTGATTAAGCACCAAGCCATATGTAATTACATATTGTGAAATATTTATGTGTTTTCTGATGATCTTAGGTGACCCCTGTGAAAGGGTCATTCAACCCCCTTTGGGGATTGAGAACCGCTGTCTTAAAGGATGTTATTCAGATAACCGTGATTTCATTTCTTAGTAAATATATAGTCATGGCTCTCGAATGATTTTTAAACTGCTGCGAGGTTGGATCTTCCATCTCCAAAGTTTGTTGGCCCCTGGTCTAGATCTTCCATCTATGAATCAATTGTAAGGAGAACAGGGACTGATGGTGACCCCAGAGTAGAACTGCTCCATGGGGTTTTCTTGACCTTAGTGGTGCAGTCAGGTAAGTGCTGCTTTGATCACTGCAAGGTCGGTAGTTCAAACCCACCAGCCTCTCCACAGGAGAACAGTAAGACCATTTGCTCCCATAAAGATTTACTACCTTAGAAACACAATACAGAGTGGAATCGACTTGATGGCAGTGGGTGGAGGTAGAGATGGTAATTTTTTTTGGGGGGGCATCACTGCTCTCTGGTGGTGGGAGTAGGAGGCCCAGCCCCACTGCTGGAATTGAACCTCCATCCCAGTGGGCCACAGTCCCATGCACAACCACTATGCCACCAGGGCTCAGCCCGAGATGGTAATTTTTACAGAGATAGTCCACCAGATCCTTGTTTGAGTTGCCTCTGGGTGGCCTTGACCCATGGGTCTTTTGGTGAACAGCCAAAAGAAAACAGCTGGCAGCATTTGGGCTCCTTAAGAGAAAAATAGGGAGGCCCAAAATGTTTTAATTTAGACTGAGGTGGAAGAGAGCAGGAAATAAGAGAATGTTGATGGAAAACATCAAATGCTATTCATTTTCTCTCTGAAATTGAATGCAGAGGACATTGAATTCTGTACCCAAAAAATAAATCAATGTGTTTCCGTTTTATATTACGGCCTTTCACTGAGAGGAGTGGAACTATGAAAATGAGAGGTTGGAGGGAAACACAGCCAAGCAACTTTGATGTGGGCAGAATCTCTGAGAGGGAAACAGTAAAATAATTCTATTATGTTCCCCAGAAAGGAATTACCAGAGCTTCAGAATGCTCTTTCTCTCTTTAAAATAAATAAAAGTGTTTTAAAAAATTGCTGAAACAATGCTTTGATTTTTGGAAAAAGATTCGAAGCCCAGACATTGTTAACGTAGTTAATTAACATGGAAAGGTGGAAATACTTTTTGCCCTGGATGTTAGAGATGACTGCTCTCACCCCATCCCTTGGCCCCAGTAAAGCTTTGCTTTTACTGGGTAACATCCCCATCTTGTGGTTATTAGTAAATTCCCCACTAAAGATGTTGCATTTTCACAGTTATGGGCATTAGAGGGATATTGTCTTCAAGTGTTCCCTGCAAGATGAATGAAATGAAGCAGCAATAAAGAACGGGGCATTGACCCATTCAGCTCAGAGGGCTACAGACTGAGAAAGTATCTATGACTATTGGTTGAAGAACTGTTGAGTCACAAGAGTTGTTCTAGGGGGTAAAACCGAGCTCACAGCCATCGAGCCGTCATTGCTGACTCCTAGTGAACCCGCTGTGGCAGGTTAGGACTGCCTCTGTGGGTTATTGACTGGAACTCCTCATGTGAGTAGAAAGCCTCATCTGTTTCCCATCGAGTGGCTGGTGGTTTTGAAATGCTGACTTTGGCATTAGCAGTGCAAGGTATAAACGACTACACCACCACCGCTTCTTCAGAGACACATTTAGAAAGTCTAACACACCTCCTCCCAATGACTGAGACCTTCAGCATGAGGTCACAATGCTGTCAAAGGGTTCCTGGCCACGTGGCCATTTAAACACAGCATGGAAAGTAAAAGAAATTGACACCCGCCGCAACTGTTGATGGATCAATTCCTCACACCTGCAGGCCGGGCTACAGACACATGAGAGAGACCATGATTGGGGTGTGTACCATATTGTAGATCAAAAAAGCTTATGAGATTGGCACAGGGCCTTCTGACCAAGGCAGCCGTGATTATTTGATCCCAAGGAGTCGATTTTCATTCAGGGCACATGCAGCGGAGTCCCTGAGGGCAGGCTGCCCCTTCTTGAGTGGGGTGGTCATCAACCACTTTCACACACAGGAGTTTTTCAGTGTCAGTCAATGGCCAGAAAGAAATCCTTGGTGGCTGAATCTATGTAGAGACTCAAAAATGGATTTAGGGCCTCACAGCAAACCATAGAACTTCATATACGGAGTGTGCAGATTTTAAGCTCTAATATTGAGGGTATGTTAGAAGGAAAAGAGAGTACATTAAGCAGAAGCAAGGGTCTGGGTTGCTAAGTTCTGGCATGATTTCTTGGGAAGAGTGCACCTTTTTCAGAAAGCAGAAAAGACCCAGGCTTTAAAGAAGTTCATGTGTCATATGAGAAAGTTTACAGATGTGACATAGTTAGGATCCAGGTTTAAGTTCTGATTTTATAAGTTTTGAAGTACTAATGAAGTTATTCTAAATGGGAATAGTACTTTTTTGGGGGAAAGTCAAGTGAATATTAACTAAGATAACATATAAATCATCATATGGATGTTCCTAATTACACTGTTTACCTTCCCTCATTCCTAGGATGGACCAAGCCTAAGCCAACAGTCACACCATCAATTCCAACTCACAGTAACCCTATGTGTTTGACAAGGTCGTCTAGAGAAACCAGCCCAGTGACACTCAGCTGTGTACAAGCAAGAGCTTTGTCTCAACAAGTAAACGTATCTCTCTATAAAAAAAGCCATCCCAGCCCAGTCCAGTTCATACATCAAGTGCATGTGAACCTGTATGGCAGGGTGCTGGAGATTTTCAGGGTCTGGTGGCCCACATGGGGTCACTCCTCAAGGTAGGCGCAGTTCCAGCAGAAGGAAGACAGAGTGGTAGAGGGAAATCAATCACATTGCTTGTCCTGCTCTTATAAAAAAGGCTTATGACCTCTAGAAAGGGAGACCAGGCTGCGACTTGATTGACCAGTTTGACCCCACGCCTATTCAGGAGAGTCTAGTTGACCTAATCCCTAAGGACCACAGCAGCCTGGTGAGCCATTGCCACCGACGATATGCTTTACGAAGGCTTAGTGTGACTTGCTCATCTAACTGACAATTTTGATCTACCTTGAGGTCACAGAGGAGGTGCTCCCTCTCCATCGCTCATTTCTGCTTTCCCCACGGTTCCCACAGGAGCCAACAGCTTCCTTCTCAACAGTCTGCAAATGCACAGAGTTTATCTCTGTTTAGACTCGCCTGAATTCCTGACTCACTCATGATGCCAGGAAATTGGACTGGCTCTGAATGCTTAGACTTGGGGTTATATGCTTCCCTTGGTGGGGGTGGGGTGGGGGGCAAGGACTCAGGTCAATCCCATCCACACTGCATGGGTTGACAGTTGTGAAGGGTGGTTACCTCAAGGGAAAATTAGTCTGCTGTCATCAAGACTCTGCAAAATGGAATGGTTGCCAAGGAAAACAAGAGATGCTCCCACCTCATCTTTTGGCAACCCATCAACCACCTCTATCCAGCTGACGTCTTACAAAAAGGAAGGCAGCCTTACCCTTGGCCCCTTCCCTTAGAGTCTCCATTATGGTCTGGAGCCAACAGGTAAACACAGGCTTTCTCCCTCACCCTTGGAAGAGCTGGGACATTTTCCATCAGGTTCCCTGTTTCTGTGGCCTGGCTTCCTGTTTGTAACCGAATATGTCCCATGCTTCGCTCATGACTATTGTACCTAGACCCTAATTTTAGGATAATATCTGTGTTTCCATTAGAAGATAGAGTTGTTGCATCTATCTTACTTCTTCTATTTTTTTTTGTGACATCACTGCCCGGGTGGGAGTAGGAAGCCCAGCCTTGCTCCCTAGAACTGCTGCTGGATTCAAACTACCAACCCTGTGGGCTGCAGTCCTGCACACAACCACTAGGCCACCAGGGTTTGAACCACTTTTTCTATTTTTTAAGTAGTTTTGGTAGTTACATAATTTCATTTCAACCTGATAAATAAGTAGAGGGGTGAGTTTAGCCTGTCAATGAGGTCACAGCCTGAGGATGCTTCCTTGTGGGCATGGCCTTCTCATGAGGATTCTAGAAACTTCCTCTCTCTCTGCCTTCTTCTTCCTGCTGACCATGTGCAGATGTCCCGAGCTGTGTGAGAGCCTCTCTCTCTGCTTCACCTTCCTGCTCTTGAGATACTCTGAGAGCTGGAGGAACCATAGGCAGACCCATACCCGTGCACCAGAGTGGAGATGTTGTCATTGCCATTGGATCCACAAGACTTTGCATCCACTGGCTTGGGATTGTCCTACATTTTATATCATTGCCAGTGTCTGTGTGAGACTGAAGAAGGATTTATAAACTAGTAATGGGGATTATTGGCTAGTACAGAACTTAGGGACTTGATGTGGACTACGTGGGGATGTTTTCTTAATATACAATTGATCTTTGATATGACGCGCTTTCTTTTACATAAATGAGTGTCACTGGACTGGCTTCTCCAGTCAACCTGGCCTAATACAATAGTCTTACTATTCAAATCCTGCTTATTAAATCTGGATAATTGAATTATAGTTATTTTATCAACTTATTCTAATTTAAAGCATTTAATGTGGTTATTATCATATAGACAACAGTGTAACAATTCATCTACTAGCCTCCACACATTCCCCAGAAAAAGAAAAAGCTGAATATTTCTGGGAAAGCAATGAGGGAAGCATATCATGCCTACATTCATCTAGGTAGGTGGGATTCCATGGTTCAAGTGTGTGTTAATGCACATGTCTGTGTTGGGATGGAAAAGATGAGGTGATGCAGAAAACTTTCAGAGGATAGTCAGGTTACTTTGAAAGGATCACCAAGACAAATGCACCAACATACCAGTTTGGTTCAACCACCACACCATGCACGGCAGGCTTTAACCGACACACTTCTATCCTGAGGATTATGAGACTTTAGGGTGTCTTTCCCATCTGTTCTGAGGGAAGTCTTAGTCTGCTTTTGGTCCTGGTCACATCTAACTTGGACTCAGCTCAACCTCAGCTGAGCACTGAAACGACTTATTTTGGTACCATACTATAAATTCACTTGTGGTTTTCCCTATGTGTCAGGCAGGGTTCTCTTAGAGAAATAAAATTCAGCACACTAGTAATTCTTTTTATATATTTATATAATGAGAAAGGTATATAAGATAAGAAAGAAAAAGTTAACTATAAAGCAATACAGATTGCTTGGTGCAACTCACTTGCGTGAGGCAACTAGAAGACTGGCAGTCCTTCAAATCTTGAGATTTGTAGAGCAATCCAGGCTATCTGGTCACAGGCAGCAAACAGCAGAGCAGGTCACCAACAGTCAGCCAGATGACAGAGTCCAACAGTCCCCAGCTCAAGAGATGTATATCCCAGGAGTGTGGCGAAGCAGGGCTTGAAGGATCCTCAACTCACAGCAACACAGTCCACGAATAGGTGTCCCACGGGTAGTGTTGTTTGGAGGTCGAGGCACAGGACGAACAAGGCAGTTCTCTGGTCTGAAGATCCAGAAGCAAGGGAGAGGGCGGGACTTGCTGAGCCCTTCCTATCTCTGCCCTTCAATTCATCCCACGTGTACATTGGCCATGCCCTCACAACAGATCCACCAATCTTCTGTGGCCATGTTGGCATGACAAACAGACCCTTCACACCCTACAAACTTTTTTTTGAGTAGTTGCTTTCCCTGTTTTACTTGCTGAAGTTGTTTGTGTCTCTCTCCTTGATGTGAATCTAGGCTGCTTCAAGCAAGCCCTTCTGTGCGTTGGTCACCTTTCAAATATATCGATCTCCGTGTTTATGCATACTAGTCTTCATCACACATTTGTTGAATTCACTCTGCTTTTGAAAATATCTTTTTGAGATTCTATAATATTAATGCATCATTATATCTTTCTAGGACTTATCTATTACCCTCTTCTTAAAATTTTATCTATTTAAAAATGTAAATTATTTTCAGTAATATGGAGGTTCATTTCCTTGTGGTTTTCAGCCATATCTTTGATTTGTCTTTAAAATGAATTCCTGAAAATTGACTTGTAAAAGCATATGCTTTTTTAAATTATAAAGTTATTTCATTTTCTTCCTCATTATGAAAGTAAAATATTTACTGTAATTTTGTATGTGTAGAGTACTAATAACAAGGAAGGGATAATTAACAGTTATAGTCTTAGAAACCAACAGTGGGTCACTATGAGTAAGCATTGACTTCATGGCAGTGAATTAAAAAAAATAATATATTAGTACACTACATTGATCACTTAATAATAAAAGGTATGGTCTACAATTAAAATTATTTCTCATGGTAGCATGGCAATCCTACTATGAGTGACTATGATATTTTATTTAACTAGTTGTTTAGCATTTAGATTGTTTACAATTTAAGATACATTGATGCATTTCCATACCTAAATTTTGGCACACAATTCTGACATAGGCTGAGTTGTCTACATTTATCACTTTATGGTATCAGGTGGATAAAGAAACTCTGGTAAATATATGCAATGGGATATTTTGCATCCATTAAAAAAAGTGATGAGGGCTGAGTCCTAGTGGCATAGTGGTTGTGTGCGGGACTGCGGCCCACTGGGATGGAGATTCAATTCCAGCAGCGGCTCCACAGGAGCAAGGGCTGGGCCTCCTACTCCCACCACCAGAGGGCAGTGATGCACCCCCCAAAAAAGTGATGAGACTATCAATCACCTCATGACATGGAAGGAACTGGAAATTATGTTGAGTGACATTAGTCATGAAAGGACAATATTGTATGAGTCCGTTACTAGAAAAATAAAAACCAAGACAAAGACAGCCCTCGGCTCTCAGGTCATACACTCTTTTAATCTGGTCTCCCAAGTCACAGGGTAGATAATGAGCCTAACACTCATGAACCACACACCACCTCCTTTACATGTACATCTTAAAAAACTGGGGTTTGTTCTTCAAGATGGAGGGGAGAAAGAAAAGACCATTGAGTTACTGCCAAACAACACTGTGCCAAGGTCACCCCAAATCAACAAACTATGAGTCATCTGAAGAAGAAAGCTTATTGGAAATTCAAGTCAAGGTGGGTGAGTGGGAGAATGCATCCCTCAAATCAAGAAAAATACTGAATAAACTTACATAGAACACAAGAGGAGAGTACACCTGATTCTTAGTTCCTACTTGGACACTTTTGACCTACTTTCTATCTAGCCCAGTGTTTTTCAACCTTCCTAATGCCGCAACCCTTTCATACGGGGCCTCATGTGGTGGTGGCGCCTCAACCATAAAACTATTTTGCTTGTTACTTCATAATTAAATTTGCTACCATTATGAATTGAGTGATCCCTGTGAAGGGCCGTTTGACCCCCAAAGGGGTCGTGACCCACAGGTTGAGGAACACTGATCTAGTCCTTGCTGACCTCAGCTAGGTCCCCTAGATTACTGGGTCTTTAGGCTGTTCTTTTGCGGCACACAACATCCTTCATAGGCCACACCAGATGGATTCAATGTGGAAACCCCACTAGGTGAATTGGGCCTTATCACAAACTCACCTGTAGCCGATTAAAGGAACTAACATACTCCATTGGACTTAAAGCAAAGAAAGAAGCAGATGACCACTATCCCAAGGCTAAGGAATTGGCAGTTGTTGGCCTTTGCTTTGAGAATGCCCAATTAAATGGTGGCCCAAGAGTGAACAAGTATCATTGAAAGAATTCTCCTATCACCACCCCCCATTGTTTGTGGAAATGCTGTCCAGCCACTTAAGAGTTTAATCCGTACAAGCCAACATTTTATGTATGGTGGTCTGAGACCAGTCTATACTTGTATACTTTACTCATCAGTGTTTTAAATTCTATACCATTGGTTAAATTAATGACACTGTCAATGGGATTACCTTATACTCCAGAGGGATGATTTATATATAATGTTCTCTATCACAAAATGATAAAAACCATAGGCATATGAATAGATTTTAGGTTCCCACTTAATTCTAACCCCAATCTAAGAACAAGTGATTATTATGACTTAGCTGTGCTCAATGCCTGCCCTCATGAAAAGATCGCAGAATATATGGGTCCAATAACAGTGTGGTAAAGAAACCAGATGGTACCTGGTCTCAGAAAGAATAGTGCTAGGGATCTTACAGGCTTGTCTTAAAAAAAAAAAAAGCAGTCACTTAAAAGAGGTAGCAACCAAGCCAACATGGAATAAGTTCACCGGCTTGTGTGATCCAAGGATTAGAAATAACAAAATCCAAATCCAATGGAGGGGATGGTGTCAGAGTTTAAATTGTGAACACCGGGTTTTCAGAAAGCTATGGATGACCGTGGAAACCCAAAATCCATTTGTAGTTTCCACACATGGATTAAGCCCTTGGTGAATTTGCTCTGACCATGGCCCGGGGATGTGAATAGCATTGCTATCAGACAGAGAGTATTGTAAAGTTGACTATGGCAGAGGTAAGTCAAATTAAAATGCAATGCCTTATCATTTGATTTCCCTTTGACCCACTTTCAAGTTGTATCATTTTTTTAATATTCTATGCTTCTTTGTGGAATAAGGTTTTCCAATGCTTTGCCTAGTGTTGTTGTTGAATTTGTTTGTCAGCTTCCCTTTGTATTTCCTATGATTTTCTGTACATGGAGCCCAGGACAGGTGTACCTATAGAATTGTAACTGGGTTGCTAATCCATTAGAGACATGGCAGGGGAGGATGCAGGTGGGGGTGGGAACAGGGAACTAATGACAAAGAGTGCAAGAAGCAGATGTTCTGAAAAGGATGAGAGTGATGATTTCACAAATCACGTTGATAAAATTGCATGACTAAATCTTCTGATGTGTGAAGTATATCCTAGCAATAATATGAGCAATGTATGAGTGGCATGTGGGTCTCCTCTTGGGCTCTCCCCTGCTGTCCTCAGGTGTGTGGGGGGAGGGGCTGGTGAGTTGCTGTTGGGCAACCCCAGATGCTTGCAGAAGCGGGATGATGAGTCAGGTGAGCAGTTGTGGCAGTCCCTCCCACTCTGGGATGCAAACTGTACTCAAATATCAAGTTAGGTACTCAGCAGTGTAATCTTGGGCAACTCATTAGCAAGGGATGGTCCTGGAGAGGAAGAGATTGGATAGCGGATGCGGAGCTCCTGGGAGACAATGGATACTCAAGACACATTCATTCTTTCTTCCTGAGAAGGAGCAGAGTGCCTACCTCGCAGTCTCCCAGGCACTGTCACCTACTTGGACAGGGAACATCTTTTAAGCAGCAATACAACCTAACTGGAGAACAGCCAAGTCATGAACGGGCGGAAAGGAAAGCTTTTCACAGCTTGTTTGTGGGAAGACTGGCCCAGGGGTTTTGTTTTATGTTGTTTACGTTGGAAAATCACAGACAGGAGCTTCCCAAGGGACTGTCTTCTGTAGCCACTGTCTGCTCCTCATTGTTAAAGCAAGTGCAGCTGGAGCCTCTCACTGCCCCTGCACCAGCAGCATCTCTGATGGGGAAGAAGCAAACTGTTTAGAAATGAAGGGCCCACCTACTGTTTAGTCTGCCTCTAATAACGTCTTTCCACTTAGGGAGATGTGCTGTGCACTTGGCGGCAGCGTTTACTCCACATCTACTTGACAAGCCGGCCCTGTAACTCAGAGGCCCAGCTCTGAATTGGCAGGTGATGCCTGAAGAGAGGGTGGCCCCTGGCAGTGAAACCTGGTTGCCATGGGGTCGGGGCAGTAGCCAGTCTACTAGGATGGGGGGTGGTGGGGGAGTTAAGCA
This sequence comes from Nesogale talazaci, assembly GCA_004026705.1. Classification (NCBI taxonomy): domain Eukaryota; kingdom Metazoa; phylum Chordata; class Mammalia; order Afrosoricida; family Tenrecidae; genus Nesogale; species Nesogale talazaci. The sequence goes on along the minus strand of PVJH01009775.1, from coordinate 39,552 downwards.
GAGGAGCCTACCCATGCATAACTACCTCTTTGAGAGGAACCCCATCTAGCCACTCTCCCCAGAATTAACCAAGCAACACTGGGCTTTGCTGCAGTGTTCAGCTGGGGGGTCACAGGGTTTTTGTTGTAGGCTTCTCAGAATCCTCCACCATGTTCTTTCAGGACCCTGTTTCTTATTAACAGTACAGTTCATCTGGACCATTTCCATTATTGTCAGGGACGAAATGTGTTTCTGATCACAAATGCCCCCTTTGCAGCAGCACAGCTATATTTCATCAGGGCTGTCTGTGGTCACCAGATTACTGCCTCGCCGGGGCAAGCTCCGCTATGAAAGAGGAGACATGTGCTTTGCATACGCTGCTGGTGATACACACAGCTATGCATTATTATCGCAAAACCTAGAAAACAAGACAAGCTCCCTGCCACTGAGTGGATCCTGACCTGAGAGGACAAGGTAGAATTGGCCCTGGGAGCTTCTGCAACTCTGTTCAGTAGCAAGCCTCGTCTTTCTAGCTGCTGCGCTTGTGGTTAACAGCCTACGTCCTAACCATTAGTTCACAAAGTCCGTGCCACTGCCCACGCCCAGCACTGGAAAACACCCAGGCTCTGCGGTGTCCGTGTGGAATCTGGTTTCCAAGGAAGTCTTGGGTGGGAGTGAATTTTGAACATGAAGCTAATATCCATCCCATAAGAATCCTGCCTAGGTTCAACGGCAAAGGAATATTCCCAAAAGCTTAGCCAAGGTGATTTGTAGGAGGCAGCAAACTTGCTCCAACAACAAGGTGGATCGCAAAATATCCCTGTCTCATAGCGTCATTTAATTCCTCTTGGTTATACTCACTCCGGGGGGGGGGGGGGGGGGGGGGGGGGGGGGGGGGGGGAGGGGAGCAGATTTAAAGTAAAAGTACCAGTTAAGAAGAGATTTTTATCAGTCTTTTCTAATAAGGTTTCCTTTTATGTGTTTGGTATTTATTAGGTATCTGATCAGGATTGTGATCTCTTAAACGTTTCATTTATATTGCCTGTGTGTGTGTGTGTGTGTGTGAATAAAATTGTGTCGTCTGCCTCTGATAGCATGGGGCAGAGACTAGACCTACAGCTGATGCTCAATAGATTTTCTTAAAAAATTTTTTAAAGCAGCTTTGTTGGCGTATAACTCACAAGTCATACAAGTCAGTGGTTTGAACATATTGTGTGATCCGAGGATTCTAAATAACAACATCCAGATTCCCATCTGGATGTTGTTGTTTACCATCTTTGGATCACACAAGCTGGCAGGATTCTTCCAGTGAATGTCTCATCCCGATGGCTGCTTCCTTTGAGACTAGCCTTTAAGATCTTAGAGGCTGTTCTTTCTACTAGCTGGGCACTCTCTGGTTTCTTCACCCCCCTTTGCTAAAGCTCCCCTGTCTTCAGTGATCTCTTCCTGAGGGTGGGCATCAAGTAGCCAGTGCCTCATTTTAGAAGAAAAATTGTTGTAGCTGTTTTGTATCATTGGAAACTCTCTGTTTTGACTTAAAGAACAACTAAGACGTTGAAAAAGAGAGGGGTGGGTAGTCGGTGTCTGCAGCAGCTGCTTGAAGCATTTACTCCTGTGGACAGATCATTTTTATCACTTCTTGTTTGCTAGGTCTTAATTAAGTTGACTTTATTAAGTGCTGAGAAAAGGGAGGGAAAAAAGAGAGTGCCATAGAATTCTACCCTCTTGGTTATTTCTGAAATTTCATTAAAACAAACAAACCAAGAAGTGAGGCTAAGACACAAATGCTGTTGAGTCCAGGTCTTAATGATCCACGCTCATCTCCTCCGCATGTGGATTTTAAACCGGAGGTTAATTCAGGCAGTCTTGATGATTACTAGCCTTCATCTTCCACCTGGAGGGAGACCCAAGGATTTCTCTGTAATGAAGTTTTTGGAATGGTCCTCTTCTCTCCTCACTCCACAAGCTAAACCAGGTGGTTGATGTTTCAGGCACACGTCCAACCCACTTCAATTTTTCCCTCTACTGTAAAAGAGGAGCCAAGGATGAGGGAATGAGCAGGCTTTGTAACTGCTCATTATGGGGCCATCTATTATAGTTTTTAGTATGCAGTATGTTAATAAGCCAACATATTATGACAGTGGGGCCATAACTAATCGACGGTAATAAATAAGAATGATGGTGGTGATACCAGTATATCCTATGGATGTTATGTGCTGCTGCGAAAGTGTGACAATTTAAATAAACTCTATTCTTGAAATATTTAAAAGTACATAAAGGCTGTGATGAAATATGGAACACAACATTAGTTGACACAGCAATTTCTGCCTCCCAAGACCCTGCTAAATAATCAGAGTTTAAATCTTCATCTGGAAATATATGGCCCTTCTATGATTTTAAGTGAGTTGTAAAACTTTTATGGAGTGTGCCCTAACTTTATTTTTAAAATATTCTCCCTCTTTTATCGCAAAGGTGACCTAGATGTTCTATGTGAATAATAGAACAACATATTTAAGCTATTAAATTCACCTCTCTGGACAATACATAAGCCTTCCTGGTACTTACATCTCTCCTGAATGGAATTGGGAACAAGGATGAATATTGAATTTTAACATATTATTGATTTTAATCTCTAGAAGTAAGTGAGTTTCACCTCAAATGGGAAAACTGAAATTTTCAGTTACCAGCATGAAATGGGAATTCAAAAGCTAAGATCCGTTGTGAGAGATCCTAAGGAAGTCAAATCAGGAAGTTTGTACTCGAAAAATCTGGTTTATGTAAATATCCATTTTTGCACATATAACTCTCTAGGTCTATTTAGACCTGTGAGATGAGTTCATTCCCATATATGGACAATAAACTTTCAGTCCAAAAACTAATTAAGATCCTCAAGTGCTTTTTATTTATTGCCAAGTTTCATCACTGTATTACAGTTCACTGATGATATCCAGTGCCACAACATTTTTCAATGAGACAAAAACAATTCATTTTCTTTCTTATTTCCTCCCTCCCTTGCTCCCCCACTCATTTCTTTCTTTCCAAATTTCCTTTGAAATTAATTGTACATTCTTTATTATATATGAGGAAATTTCAAAAAGAGGTAGTTGAAAAATGGAATGGAAAGACAATGGAAATTTTCATAAAGTTTTGAAAGCTTTTATTTGTGTCCATCCGAGTAGACTAGAGAAACAAATTCATAGACATGCATATGGATATAAGGGAAAGGTTTATATACAAGAGAAATGGAACATTGAGAAAGCATCCCAACCCAGTCCAGTCCAAGGTCATAAGTCCAATATTAGTCCATATGCCTTTTACCAGTCTATAAAGTCTCCTTCTGACTCAGGAAGCACATGGAATGACACCAGGACAATCACAGGTTAGTGGGCGCAGAGTCTTGTGTATCCAGTGGCAGTAGAATAAGGTGACCAGATGTCCTGCTTTTTAACACTCTAACAACATTCCATGGCATTTTAAATTTAAAATAAATATATTACAATACTACTTTTGCATTCTATGAACATTTTTGTTGCTCCATATAGACAAAAGTTTTAATCACGAACCCCCCCTGGTCCCTGGTCAATGGTGTCCCACTTAAAATCTAGTCACTTTACAGTAGAAGCATCCCGGTTCTGGCAGCGGTCTCCCCATGGCTCCTCATTTTCAGGACTCAGGGTCCATCAGCAGTAGAAGCATCTTAGTGCTGGCAGGGATCTCTCTGTGGCTTTTCCGGCTTCAGAAGTCTGGCAGGTTCAGAAGTTCCATCAGGGCAAGCCCATGTGGCTTCTCCTCCAGTTTCCAGGACTCAGGATTCATCAGCATGTCACTCTCTTGTCTTGTTGGTAGACTGACTCCAAGAGACTGAATCTATAGCCTTTCACCTCCACAGGGGAAATATGATGAGATTTCCCAGGATTCTCATAGCAAGTCATGCCCACACAAAGGTCTCATTGGCTCATCTCCAGATTGACAGGCTAGACTCCACTCCTACACTCCCAATCATGAAATTGACACCAAGTATATGACTGCCACAGTATTAATCTAGGTAAACCAGAGAAACAAAATTCATAAACACATATATGTATATAAGGGAACGTTTATATAAAGGGTAACTGTACATTAAGAAAACATCCTAATCCAGTCCAGTCATAAGTCGATATTAGCTCATATGTGTGATACCAATCTATAAAGTCGTCTTCAGACTCACGAAACATATGCAATGATGCTGAATGCAGGATGATCACAGATGAGAGGGTAGAAAATCTTTGGATCCAGTGGCATTGTACACATCTCAGCACTGGCAGCGGTCTCTCTGTAGTTTCTGTAGCTTCAGAAGTCTGGTAGCATCAGATAAGTTCATGTGACTTCTCCTCAGGGATGTCTTTCTTTCAGGAAGTCAGTCTTGTCAGTCAAGTGTCTCCCAAGGAGTCAACCAAAAGAGATAGTGTCTCTGTCTCCAAGAAGGAATTCACATTTCCCAGAATTCTTCATTCTCAAATTGACAACTACAGTAGGTGACTGTCACAAGGACATATGTGTGTTCACATACACACACACACACACACACACACACACACACACACACACCCCTCTTCCCCCCATATATGAAAATGAAAGGAGTCCTGTTGACACAAATAAGCAGTTGACTGCTAATGGAGAGGTTGGTCATTCAAACCCATCCAAGACTTGAGGATGAGCTTCTATGAAGGTGGCTGTCACGGACACCTTGCTGGGCTACAGGGGCCATGGGGAGGTGCGTGGTGAGGAAAACTGGTTGGCCTTCAACTGCTCATCGTGGGTTTAACTCCATCCAGATGGAAAGATGCGCATGAGTGTGTATCCCTGAGAACATAACGGGTCCCCTGCTCAAGTCATTCCTTTCCCACTGAAGTCTCATCAGGCAACAAAACTAGGTGGTGTCATAAGCGGGGAAACACATTTAAGAAAGAGCCCAGGGCTGAGCCTCGGTGGTGTAGTGGTTGAGTGTGGGACTGCGGCCCACTGGCTTGGTGGTTCAAATCCAGCAGCAGCTCTCCAGGAGCAAGACTGGGTCTCCCACTCCCACCAAAGGGCAGTGATGCCCCCCCCCCCCGCAAAAAAAAGAAAGAGTCCCTGGTGTGTGCTGCCATACGAAGCACAATCCGAAGGATGTTGGTTTTAGTTACCGAATGAATGCAAGTTCTGCATTCCCACGACATATTGATTTCCACATAATTCACTGGGATGTAAATATTTACAGAACTCCACGGCCTTATTAAAATGGTTTGGTTTAGGCTAACAGGCTCGGCTGCCCTATTTGTAGATGGCAAGGACTGGCGCACTGTGTCTTTTCTTCTCAGCAGGGAGCCTATGAGCCTATGCTTTCTTTTCCTTTCTATCTGTCCTCACTTGCTCCTTTCTCAGCCTCTCTCAGCTGCCTGCCTCAGTTTCCTTCTGAAAAGAAGCCAAGGACAGCCTTGAGTGTGGCTGCCCCGTGTGTTTCAGAGGAACAGTTGACTGTGGGATATAGAAAGGTTCCCCCCAGGGTTGTCACCTGCCAATGAAAATCCTACACATCACAATAGTCGGATCACCCCCCAATCAGCCACGGGGATGGTCCGAGATTTGGCAGCAATCTGTTGCATTTCGCACAAAGCCTTCATGAGCGGAGGCCGAGACCACAGCAGGTAATAGCAATATGTACCCTCCAGTCGGGAGTCTGGGCAGGGGAGTTGAGATGGTAACTCTGTGTCTTGGCTGCAAAGGAGAAACTTAAAAAGGAACTGGCCTTTCTTTAGATTCTCTGGATGCTACAAATGTTGATAGTCCCAAACAACTAACTAACTGTGAAGGTTAGGGATGATGCCTACTAGACAGTCTTGCGGAAGGGTAGGGTAGAGCTCTGCCTACCAATTTTGTCACAGCCTCACGATACCGCCTTTGTTTTAAATAAATCATTTTATCAGGGTCTCTAACAGTACATATAATAAGCCATACGTCAATTGTATCAGCACATCTATATATACGGTACCATTATCATTTTCAAAACTTTTTTTCTACTTGAGCCTTTGACATCAGCTCCTCTTCCCCCCTTCCAACTCCCAAGCCTCCCACCCTTGTGAGCCCTTGATAATTTATAAGTGATTGTCATTTTCATATCTTCAACCATTTGCTGTATCCCTTTACCCATGCTTCTGTTGTCCATCCCCCTGGGGTGGGGGGTAGGGGGCTAAATGTCAATCATTGTGCTCTTTTCATGAGTCTTTTTGTATAAAATAGAGATAGGGCAGAATTGAATTCCCAGCCTTCTGTTGGACGGGATCTTGCAGCTGATTCCACAATCTTCTGTTGCATCATCTGCAGATCCCAGGAGCCGTCAGTGGAGCATGGATGGTGAATCCATTCAGTTTAATTCAGACCTTGGCACCTACCAGCCTGTACATGCTCCTCCTCTTGCTTCCCCCTCCCCAACTATCTCTGCATCATCATCCTGCTTCCTGTTACTGAGCTTTGATGACTCCTGACCGCTCAGACTTATGTTTCCACAACTGTGCAAATTAAGCCACTTGAGCACATAAATCTCTTTCTAGAGACAAACAGACACAAGCACCAGTGGTTTTGCTTCTCTAGAAAACCTCCAAAATCAAACAAACAAAGAAAACCCAAACTAGCACACTAGCCCACTGCTCACACAGCCTGATCTCCCCGGAAGAAGGATGAGTGGAGCAAGAATGATGTCCTGAGGACCAGAGACACCTCCTGGAGCAGATCTGAAAAGGGCTCCAGGGCCAGGGCAGATATCCCGATGGCATGGTTTGAATGACTTCTTACAGCTGGCACCAGGGTGGCGAGACGGGGGCCAGACTTCGCTGGTGTTCAGTGAAGCTGACATAACCCTGTGTCCCAGAGACCAGCTAGAATCCCAAAGTTATCTTGGTCTACTTTCTTTTTTTCCTTCTAATTTTTGTTGGAGACCCAATTACAAAGAAGTATTTCTCTACTCTGGGAGAGTGTGCAATGGAAAGTGGCCACAGCAGTTCGAAATCAGCAGCTTGAGAGGAAGATGAAGCTTTTCACTCTACTAAAGAGTGACAGCCTTGGAAAAGACGGGGCAGTGAGCCTGGTCCTTGGTTTGGCTCACAGGAGAGGGGGATGTTTGTTGATAGTCTCTACTCTTGAAAACCCAGCGGGGCAGTTCTAACCTGTCCTGCAGAGTCCCTGTGAGTCACCATGGGCTCGAGGGCCTTGCTTCCTTGTATTGCAAGGTCGCTGTGAGTTGGTGTCTAGCAGCAGCAGTAGCAGAGGCCAGAGCGGGGCGCTCTCTGCAAACAGGTCGCTCATTGGAGAGTCCTGGCTTTCGGTCTCCAGCATGGGGCTGAAAAGCACTGCAGCTGGCAGCAGCCATTGCTGTTCAAGCAGCAAATATTCAGGCTGGCGGGGGCTTGGTTTCTGCAGCTCTCTGCAGTCTCTGACTCCTGCCCCCTCTCTCCCAGTGCTTGGAGAAGAAGCCCCTTGAATCAACCCACCCATTTGCGGGGCCTCTGTGTCATTTCTTTCCTGGAAGGACGAAAACACAGTGTTGTGGGAACCATGATCACAACTCTGAACTCATCCAAGGAACTTGTTCGCAATGTAAATCCTGGCACCCGTCAGTCATCAGAGATTCCAATTTTTAGGTCATGGGTGAGGCCGAGAAAGCTCATTAAAAAAGAAAATGAGTGTCTACTTCAGGGATCTTTGGATTCAGGTATTCCTGGGAGCGCATGGGGGGCAATACAGGAATGGTGGCTTTAGGAAAATACAGACTCCGCTTTCCTTTCTTCCTTTTCTATTTTAATGGAAAGATCTTTTTATTGGGGTGTTGCCATTCTTGACTAAAAGTTTAAGGATTGATAGTGCTTCCCTGCCTCCCCCCCCCCCCCCCCCCCCCCCCCCCCCGCCCCCAACTAAAGCACTGACCCCACTCTTGTCTTCCCCATTCTCAACTGCCAGGGACGCTGCCCAACTTAGCCTTCAGCCCCAGCCTTGGGACGCAAACTGCACAGAAAACTTGATGTAACTAAACAGTAGCCTCCCACATGCAGGGGTCAGGGAACCAGGGAAGGTCTGAGTACCACAGTTTCAACAGCAGCCACCAGGTGGCGGCGTTCCGCATCTACGTATTTGGAAAGCTCAGCTAGTTACCCTGGTCCTCAGCTTATGCTCAATATTAAAGGTGGCGTTCGTTTTTAAAGTGTGCACTAATTTTAAACGGATCTAAGGAGAAACAGATTAACAGGAGAGCTTTCACACTTGTACTTCACTCAAATACTGACGTGCTTTAGGAAAGAATTTACTGAGCATTCCACATCAGACTCCAGGGGGAAAAAAGATAAAAATCTGATTTAGAAAGGCCCCCAGTCTTTTCCTGATAGAAAAATGTCACGCAGAAAATATATTAAAAGCTTTCCCCCGAAATTTGGCTCTTTGGAGAAGTAGTAGGTACAGTGTGATTACTTAAAAATACAAATAAAAAAAGCATTATCTGTAAAATTCTGTTTTACTGCTCTATTCTCAAGACTAGAAAATGAAAGAGAGAGGGAGCGAGAGAGGTGGGAGAGAGGGAGAGGAGAGACAGGACTAGCAAGAGAGGAGAGAGAGAGAGGAAGAGAGAGAGAGAGAGAGAGAGAGAGAGAGAGAGAGAGAGAGAGAGAGAGAGAGAGAGAACCAAGAATGGCCGCAGAGCTGCTGTTCGGTGGTTGTGGTCAGGAACTGTTCCTCGTGGCATCCCCATACAATTTATCGGTTACCCTTATTACTCGGGAGCGTGGAGGTCAGCAGGGCTATGGAAGGGACGGCAGCAGGTGAGGGAAGCCAGTCAGAAGGATGAGGGCAGAGGGAGGGAGGGCAAGAGGACTCTCACTGGGGCTCAACTTTCAGTCAAGTAGCACAGAAGGAGGCCCAGCCCCTGGCCAGGCTGTGGGCAGACAACCTACATCCCTCAGGGACAGAGTGGTCAGCGGTTGGGGTTCACCATGAGGCCAAGGGACAGGCTGAAGAAGGGCAGCGGGGGAGGGCAGGGTTGTGGGAAGGTCGTGAGTCAGTCAGGGGGTTTTGCACCCTCTCTGGACACTCCTGGGCACATGTGGGAAGTAGGGCCATTCCGGGCCAGCGTCCCCATCCAAGACAGCCCATGCAGCTAAATATAAAGACACTTGAGTGCAGTTCCAGATGAAGATCCGAGAGACGGCTCTGTCGGTGGACTTCCCAAAGCAACGCAGCCAGTGGAAAGCAGCCTTTGGCTTGCAAGGTTGCAACCACTTTGCATGACGGTGTCAGGAGTGGGAGGCCGTTTGATCGCAGCCAGCAACCACGTGGGGCCCCGGGAGGTCACAAGAACTAGAGGGACAGGGGTCAACTTCCTACTTTAATTTTTTTCTATTTTTTTCTTAGCATCTTATAGGCTTTTAAAAGTACATATAATCATTTTATCGGGGGTTCTTACAACTCATTACAATCCAGACACAATTGTATCCACATATTCCATCATTCTTTTCCATTGAGCCCTTGAGACCAGCTCCTCTTTTATCTCCACCCCCAAACCTTGTGGCCCCTTGATTGTAGATTGTTTATTATTTTCAAGTCTCACACTGACCGCCACCTCCCTTCCCCTCTGGTTTCTGTGGTTCTTCCCCCTGGATGGAGGTGTGTGGGTCTATGTCATTCATGGCAACCAATGCCCACCTTCCTCCCTCCGCCCCCTCACCTTTCCCTTTTCCTTTTGGTGTTCCTAGCCCCATTCCTGTGTTCCAGGTGCCATGAATTTTATTTCTTGCCTATACCTATGTACATGCTCACATCTAGTCTAGATCGGGAAGTGGCACTGGGGTCGTGATACTGGGTAGTGGTGGGGGGGTGAGAGGTGGGTGGGTTGAGGAGGCCTCAAGGGATCAGGGGTCTGTTGTGTGACCCATTAGTGCTCTACTGCACTCTGACTGACCCAGCAACTTCTTACTATGCAAGGGAACATGAGAAAGCTGATCTCTCTTCCTGTCCCCTCTTCTCAGTTTCTTGTCAGCGATGCAGGGCAACACAAGGGAGCAAAGAAAAATGACACCCCCACCGAGGCCAGCTCTCCTTTCTCTCCTTTTCATTCTCTCTTCTCTCGTGCTCGAAGCTACTCAGCTGCGGAAAGAGGAAGCCATCTGCTCCCACAGAGATGGGCATCTAGGAGCCCCTCAGGTTTTCTGAGTTGGCATGGACACGATGGCAGTGAGTTGTATTGCTGAAACTTGCAGAACAAGTTTTGGGAGCTGCTTTCAGACTCAGATGGAGTAGAAAGAGGCCCGTGAGTGACTTCCGAAGAATCAGCCATGAAAACCCTACGGATGGCAGCAATTGGACCAACAACTAATGATGAGCTCGACATAAGAGCATGTAGCAGTTCACTCTGTTGGGCTAAGGGTCACTGGAGCGGTCACGCACTTGATGTCAAAATCATGATTGGAAGTGTAGGAGTGGAGTCTAGCCTGCCAATCAGAGTTAGCCAATGTGTGGGCATTACTTTCTCCTGAGGATTCTGGGAAGTCTCGTGGTATTTCCCAATTGGAGAAGAGAGACTAGACTCAGTCCCTGAGAGTCGCTCAACTGACAAGATGAGATGACCGCATGCTGACCGATACTGATTCCTGGAGACTGGAGGAGCCAGAGCAGAAGCCACATGGGCTTACTTTGATGGAACCAAACCTCTGAGTTCTGAGAAGCCACGTGGAGATGCCTGCCAATGCTGAGATGCTTCTATTGCCACCGGATACACAAGACTCTGCATCCACTGGCCCGTGATTGTCCTGGTGTCATTGCACGTGCTTTGTGAGTTGGAAGGAGACTTTATAGATTGGTATTAGACATATGGGCTAATATTGGACTTAAGACCTTGGACTGGACAGGGTTGGGATGCTTTCTCAGTGTTCCATTTCTCTTGTATATAAACCTTCCCCTTACATCCATATGCATGTTTATGAATTTGTTTCTCTAGTCTACCCAGACTAACACAGTCACCTATAAGTCTGGGGTGAGTCCGTGACCGTCAACGACAATAACAACTGTGGTTCCTGAGACCAGGTCCCTCGTGGCTGCAGTGAGTGCCACAGGTCAACATCAATTTCATCACCTTCCTCCGTGGTGCATTTCGTTCCAGAGACAACGCTGAGCTTCGTGTGGGGTCAGAGTGGTCCTGAGCACAGTTGACAAAAGCAGTCTGTTGGGTGAACCTTGAAGAAAGGTCATGTGCATCTGGTTCTTTCCTAAATCTGCTGGGAACTGAGCATCTTTGGGGGGATTTGGATAAGGCTTTCTCTTATGATAGCCAACTAAGTAAGTTTAAACATGTTCTGTAAATGCTTTGGGCTTCCTTCCAGAGAGGACAATTCCTCTGCTTTTTCAAAATTAAACTAAAAGGATATCCACCAATGAAAATAAACAGGTCAGCAAATAAATACTCTATATACTCGTGTATAAGCCAACTTTCCCCAGCACATTTTAAATAGAGTTTTTGTGGTAAAATTTGGTGTCTCTGCTGATATTCGGATCAGCTTATACTTGAGTATATACGATACCTCAGAAGTAGAAGAGAAGCAGAACATCAGTATGAACTGTAGCGATTAGAGAAGATCCTGTAATTTTTTTATAACAAAAGGAAACTGTTTCCTTCTTCTATTAGCTACAGACTTCTGGTTTCACGTGTTTAAAAATGACTTATTTTTATTGTGGTTAAGAATATCCACTGTGGGGCTGAGTCCCGGTGGCATAGTGGTTGTGCGTGGGACTGGGGCCCACTGGGATGGAGGTTCAATGCCAGCAGCGGCTCTACAGGAGCAAAGTCTAGGCCTCCTACTACCACCACCAGAGGGCAGTTATGCCCCCCACAAAAGAATATCCATTATGATTTAATTCTCTTTCCATTATGATTTAATTCTCTTTTCCAGCGAACATTTTTTTTTTTGGTGGGCATCACTGCTCTGGTGGGAGTAGGAGGCCCAGGCTTGCTCCTAGAGAGCTGCTGCTGGATTTGAACCGCCATGCCTGTGGGCCGCAGTTCGGCGCTCAACCACTGTGCCACCGGGGCTCAGCCCTTCCTACAGCACCGCCCCACCAGGCATCAGTTCAACGATTTTTGTATGCACAATTCAGTGACTTTGATTATACATATTTTGAATCATGCAACTATTTTCAGACTCCCTTTGTGAGTTGTTCCTCTTGTCCATTACTATAAACTCATCGTCCTCCAAATTTCTTATCTAGTCTTCTGAGTTGCTCTTGGCAACCTGATCCCCAATGGTTAGCTTTTAAAGGAGCATAATGTTCAAGGCAGGCATGGCTTATTTGTTGAAGAACCAGCCTCTGACACATCATCACAGTTCCGGTAGGTGCAATTTTATGGTGATAACAAGTAAATATTATAGTAAAGTCATAGAAGGTATGAGAGTTAGGAATAATGGAGTCAGACACATTTCATGGTAGCATGCTCACCTTCTGGATGGCCATGATCTCCACAGCCAGGTCCATGCACAGTGTGGGCAGGAAAGCGGGGCTGGAAGGAGACGGGCAAAGTGGAGCACCAGCAGGAGCCAACTGGAGGGAGGCCGGAAGCTGCCGGGAGGGAGGGAAACTTATTGCTAACCAAGGTTTAGTCCTACTTCGCGGGCAAGATTACAGGTAACCACACATCACAAGAAGAGGCCATACGACAGGTGTACACATCACAGGAAAGGGATGTACAGTGACAGGAAGGGGATGAGCAAGGGGTGTACACGCAATTGGAAGGGGAGGGACTAAGGGTATGCTTGGGACAAGAAGGACGGACCTTAGACTCAATATGGCAGCCTAACCTTGATCACCCTTGGTCGGGCTTGACTTCCTTGTCTTTCCTATAAGGAAGTAGTCTACTACTATCCTTATCTGAGGGAAGTGGGTCCTACTTAGGGTGGGACAGATCTACAGTCTGATTGCTCTAGATGGCTGATAACCCTTAGGAAGAATAACTCCTGACCTGCTTTGGTTGACCTCCAAGTGTGTTGTCATTTGCCACGTGTAGCAAGCGGCTTAAGTTTGGCATATATTTGGGGGAGACAGTTTGGGAGGAATTATTCTGTTCCCCACACTTATTAGTTAAGCTGAATAGTTTAAAAAATATGTCAGGAGCTATTTTTTGGCTTAAATTTCTGAGATTATCGAAAGGCAACACTTTCCAGAATTCATCCAGTCTCAAAAGTGCAGAGAGTCTGAATTGTATGAGATTTGCAATTTTATTTTCATTCCCCCCTTTTGATCGATATCCTACGATAGAATATTTGATCGGATAATTTAGTCGTGGAGCTGGCCACCATCTAGCTCCTCTTTCTGACCTCAGGGCAAAGGAGGCAGTGGGGAGGAGGCAAGCGGGGCACACATTGTCCTCCTGGTGCTCTAGACCAGCGGTTCTCAAACTGTGGGTGGAGACTGGGGTGTCGAATGGCCCTTTCACAGGAGGCATCTAAGATCATCAGAAAAAATATTTCTGACACACCGCTTCTCGATTCATCTGCACGGGGGTCCGTCCGCATGGAGACACGCCCACATATGTGTACCAGGGTATGACTATTACCCATGCTACATCATGCTGCAAGACAAAATTTCATTTCTGTGTCATTATAAATATTTCACAATATATAATTACATATTGTTTTTATGATTAGTCACAATGTATTCATTATGTCCAATTGGTAACAATGAAAATATATCCTGCATCGCAGATATTTACATTATGATTCATAGCAGTAGCAAAATGGCCGTGATGAAGCAGCAGTGAAAGTAATTTTATGTTGGGGGGGTTGGTCACTGCAACACGAGCAACTGTAATGAAAGGACTGTGGCATGAGGAAGGTCGAGAACTGCTGCTCTGGGCGGTTGGACACCAGTTCAACTTTGCATGCCAGCTTGCCAGCTTTTCAGACTCAGCAGCGCACTGTCACGTAGGAGGTCGAACAGACGTACTAAGTACTAAGTTAGTGTTGGGTAGTCGCTAGTTGGTTCCAAATCCTAGGGACTCGATGTACAGCAGAACAAGACATTGTGTGAGGCTATTTAACTTGCGAGCTTTTGGGAAGAGGAAGTAAGCTGAGGAAGTAAGCAGTCACTCACTTGAGGTCCTACAAGAACAGTGGCCATTCAGTCCACTCTGGTTCATGGCGACCGCTGGCGTGTAGACCTGTGCTCCATGGGACCCCATGACTGTGCTTTGTGTTTTTGTTTTTCAAGTAGAGAGCCAAGTTTTTCTCCCAAGATTCCACTGGGTAGAATAAAACCTTCACCCTTTTAATTAGTCATGGTATGTTAACTTTCTTCACCACCATCGCGCGTCTCTCCCCCCCCCCCCCCCCCAAGGAACTCACTCACTTCCACCGAGTCCATGTCAACTCACAGTGACGCAAGACTCTGACTGTTGATGGGAGCAGGAAGCCCCCTCCTTCTCCTGTGAAGGGGTTGGTGGTCTCCTGCTGCACACGTCGAGGACCACAGCCCCCAGCATGCCCCCCCTGGTGCACCAGGGCTCCTTCCAGAGACCCCACTCAAAGTTAGAGAGGTCCAGAAAAAGTTCTCAAGGCAACTGTCCAGATACAGATGGGCTAGGCAAAGAGGAACCGCGACTTTCCTCTGAAGTCTGAGGACTTCAATCTCGTCATTTGGCCTGTTAAAGAAACTACAGATGCTCCGAGGTTCCAGAAGGGGGCTGGGGAGGGCCGGGATGGAGAAAGTTGGCATGTCAGGGCACCTTCACGATCCCTGAGGGCACACAGCTGATCCAGTTCTTTTCCACTCAGCATGAACAGCATCCTGCTGAGTCCTTTTGTAAGCCTACAGCCCTGGACTCCACATCGCACTTGTTCTCTTTCCAGAAGCTCCGGTGGTGTGGTGGTGACACGTTGGGCTGCAATTGTTGAGACTGGCAGTTTGAAACCACCAGCCACTCTGAGGGAGAAAGATGGGGATTTCTACTCACACAAAGAATTACAACCTTGGAAACTCACAGGGGACAGTGCTACCCTGTCTTACAGGGTCACTACGAGCCGGTATTAACTGGAACACCGTGAGTGAGTGAGCTACATTTCTGGTCGTTGACACATTTGTCTGGTGATGGAGTTACTTGATCTTCTCTGTAGAACTCAAACTACAAGAATACTATCAGACGATTATACAATCCAACTGAGAAAGCAGACACCATCATGTTCAGTACAATGGGGGAGGTTCCAATAGCTATCCTTTTGGTTTCCTTTAAAATGGGAGTCCCTTGATTGGGCAAAATATTGGCTTCCTTCTTTCTTGTTTCAAGCCAAGATCATCATCATAGATCATTCAGAGTTCTCATCTCTGCACATCTGGAACCAGGTCACTCAGTTCAGAGCTGCACATTTCAGGAAGGATACACGAAACCAGAAGGTTCCCAGGGACGAGCTGCCAGAGGTGTATGCAATCTGAAAACCAGCCTCTATGAGAAACCCCAGACCAAACCAAACTCACTGCCAGCAAGCTGATACCAACGCATAGCAGCCCTACAGGACAGGTCAGAACTGCCCCTGTGAGTTTCTGGGATTGTAATTCTTTTGGGGAGTGGAAAGCCCTGCCTTTCTCCCATGGAGTAGCTAGTGGTATCGAACTGCTAGCCCTGTGGATTGCTAGCAGCTTTCCATAATGGAGAACTGAGAGATGTTGCTAGTTTTGACTCAGTGGGAACAAGACCTGAATGAGACTTAGGGCGACTCAATACTGGAAAGGGCTGGAACAAAGCTATAAGTGTCCTGTCACCAGGGATGTTCCTGGTGAGACAGGGGTGCCATGGAAGGGACTCTTCTGTGTTCTAACTGCGGGTGAGGGGCTCTGAGTTTGACCCGGAGGCACACAGAAGTGTACAACAAAGCTGTCTCCAAGAGGCCTGATGCCTTTCCAAAGCCTGGATGCCGAAACAAACAAACAAACAAACAAACAAGAAAACAAAAGCATGGCAATGTAAGGAAGCAGGAGACATGGGGCAGGGGTGAGACAGAGAGCTGTGGTTAGAGTGGGAGGTAGTGAATTGAGGAAGCAGGTTTCATGGAGGAGGTGGGGCATGGGGGCGGGGGGAGGCAGCACAAAGCTGGGCCTGGGACTAGGATGGAGGGAGATACAAAGAGTATAGTTTGGGGGCTCAGCCCCGGTGGCACAGTGGTTGTGTGTGGGACTGTAGCCCACAGGGTTGGCGGTTCATATCCAGCAGCAGCTCTCCAGGAGCAAGGCTGGGCCTCCTACTCCCAGTGGGGGGCAGTGATGCCCACAAAAAACAATCAAACAAACAAACAAACAAAAAAGAGTATAGTTTGGACATTGGGAAATGTTGTGATGAAAGGATTGTGCAAGAACATTCTGAAGAGAGGTTAGAAAAGAGAAGGGTATGCAGAGAGAAGGCTAGAGATCATGAGAGAGGCCAGACGTGGGCATCTTTCACTTGCAAGGTGCTGCAGTAAACCTTCCCCCCAACTTGAGCTGCTGAACAGCAATGGCCTTGGTATTTGACAGGCAGCATAAACTCCTTTGTGCAAGGCCCCCAAGAAAAGCAGAAAGCCCAAATACCCTGACATCTCCCTAACTTTGCTCAGAACTGCTGGCTCTCGTCCCAACAGGCCTTTAAGGGAAATACTGCTTTTTGTTCAGTCTTTGCCAGTGTTGGCCTACCCACCCCTAATCCCTCACAGCCCTGTATAATTATCTCTGGGAGACCAGAGGTCATTCAGAACAGCAAGTGTAGGCAACACCCAGCTATTAGAACTCAAATTTCAATTCACTCCCTACATACTAACTTGAAACATTTGGAAATGCCAGGAGTGGGGGTGGAGGGGGGGTGGTGGCTTTGAGGTTGGTATTTCCTCCCCAAATTGAAGGCATGTAGCTTCTGTGGTGGGCTTGGGCAGGCTGCGCTTTGGTCATGAGCCTTTTCTCATCAGCATTGGCAGTCAGCCTGCTCCTGGTTTCCCTGCCTCTTCTAACGTTTACCGGCCCGGCTACGCTGGCCTGGCTGGCTCACCCTGAAATCCCACCGAGCAAGTCCTGGGAGGGCTGTGTAGATGAGAGTCAGAGCTGCTCTGATGATCTGCTGTCCCAGATGGAAGGGGCAGTGCGCACAGGGGATGCTGAAGAACCGCTTCTCCAGAAGGGACATTTCAGTGAGTCTGTGAGCTGCCAGTCATCTAATGTTTCTCCTGGTTCCTGGAAAGTGGAGAGAGAGCTAGGAAGCTGGCGATTCATGCTGGGGGATCCCGTGGGCAAGAGGGCAGCGGCAGCTAGCTTGCTTTGTAGAAGATCTGCAGGCAGCTAGTTGCCCCACATGCCATAGTTCATGGGGCCCCGAAGCCATCTTTCCAAGGAGCTTCCTACAAAGCTGGGCTCAAGTTCCAAATACTACCCTTCATATGGGTTTCCTGGATTTAAGCATGAAGCTTACTCTTGGGGTCTCTTTTTAAAAGGCCACATCAGTAAAAGGCAATGAGTCCATTTACTGATTCATCCCCTCATGGCCTGCAAAGTGCTGGATGTCAAAGGCAGTTGCCAGAGATAAACATGTTCCCTTGAGAGAGCAGATCATCACCAACAGGGCTCCACCCCTACTTCCTGCAGGATCGAGTCCGGGGTGGGAGAGACCCAAGTGAAGCAACTTCTCCTGGCTCTAGGACGCAGAGCCCCAGAGCACACCCCAGGTTCTGAAGCAGATGCTTTTCCAACAATCTCTTCAGAGTTTAGAGTGTGGGAGAGGGACAATTTGACCGTGATCACCAAGAAGGTACCTGGTGACATTGAACTGCCCTGCCTGGGGTTCTTGCCTTCATTGCTGTTCTCAGGGCGATGGTCTTGGAGGGTGACAAGGATTCTTAAGGCTGTTTGCCGTACTGAAAGGGGCCGCATTTTCACTGGGCAGACAGCCCTCAACTACACAGGCTGAGAGAAGAGAGCGGTCTCTGCTCGGGTGCTTTCCTGAGAGAAGGAAACTGTCCAGCAGGTGTCAGCAAGCACTAAGATGTGCAAGCAAGCGTGGCTTGACAATCCCCCAGCTCCTGTTCTGTTCAAACCGGTTTGCCATTCCAGGCCCTCCCAGGGGACAGTATTGACAGGTGGTGTTCCCAAAGAAGGGAGCAGGTAAGGGAGACAGGAAGTCCACTTCCTTTCGGAGAAGGACTTTGAGATTTGACTGGTGCCTGAGGGTTGTATGAAATCTGCCTTAGAAAGCTCGGGCTGGTGATTGACAGGACAGAGATTGCCAGGCACCATCCTGTCTGGTCCTCTGAGGCAGGCAGCATGCAGTTCTTGCCTTCAGCTACCAGGCGGCTGGTTCCACGCAGCCTTAGCACTCCCCTTCCACTGGCACGGGGCCTGACCTGGGGAGGGACCTGTGAGAAGCTCAGACACCGTAGTCCAGCCCGAGGAACTTCACTCTAGCCTAAGGTGGTTCAACCCTAAATCCCAGTTGCCATTGAGTCAACCCCATTCACAGGGACCCCCATCTGTGGGGGGCAGGGGAGGACCATGCTCTATGGGGCTTGGGAAGCTGATTTTTAGAGAGGGAGATAGTCATTTACTGGCTGTCATCTAGTTGATGCCTGCTTCATAGTGACCTTGTGGGACAGGGTGGAATTCCCCGGGTGGGTTTTCCAACAAGGCAACTCTTGACAGGAACAGAGAGTCCCATCTTTCTCCCAAGGAGCAGCTGGTGGCATTGAACTGCTGACCTTGCCAGTCACCGCCAAATGAGTAACCACTGTGCTGCCAGGTGATAGAGTGCTGAGCAAACTGGAAGCCTCCCAGCCATCAGCGCTTGCACTGGGCATCTACTTCTGGGCTCAACCCTGCTCCTTTTAAAATTCCAGGAGGTGAGGCAGCAGCTTGGCAGCGAGTTCTTTATCTCACCGCATGCTCTTGGTGTGGCCAATGGGCCTTTATTGAAAGATTCACCGGAGACAGTGCTAGATCCTCTAAAGCAGCAGTTCCCAACCTGGGGGTTGAGCTTCCCTTTCACAGGCATCGCCTGATTCATGACAGTAGCAAAATGACAGTTATGAAGTCGCAACAAAAATAATTTTATGGTTAGGGGATCACCACCACATGAGGAACTGTATGAAAGGGTCACGGAATGAGGAAGCTTGCGAACCCCTGCTCCAAAGGATTCCGTGGTTGGATGCTCAATGTCTTGTAGTGGGCTCTGAAATTCAGAGTTGTTAGTGATCAGTGTACAATCCTATCCTCCTGGGTAGGTTCCCCTGGCGAGAACTCTCTTCTCCTTCCTACGTGATGCTCTTATGTTTATCACAGACCAAATTCTGTTCACACCATGATGGCCCTGCGATCTAGCAAAGGAAAGTCTCCCCTGACATTGCCCTGTGTGTTTTCCCTGCTCCTTCAAAGGAGTGAAAGTCACCCATGGGTGGGAGACATTTGATCGGCCAGACTGTTGGATGCTATAAAAATCTGCATGAAACTTCCAAGGGCAAGAGATGTTCTTATTTTAGATGGAAAGCAGTTGTTCAAATACACAGATGTCGAAACTGACATTTCTCTGGCAAAATAGCTCTTATCTTATAAGCTACTTGAATAGAAGACGTCTGGGGAGATGAGTCTCACAATAAGCTTAGATTAGCGAGCTCTTAGCGAAAAGGGTTGGGTCACATAATTGGCGAGTCGTTACTAACACTTTGGAGTGGTTGGTGCTCCCAGGACATGAGTCAATTGGCCTGTGAAAGGGTCTGGACCTGGACCTCAAAAGAAGCTAGACTCACGGCTTAGCAAGTAGAAAGGATCATTTAAAAAAGATTTCCTCAGTATGTGATGCTGGATAGGAGCACTGGTTGCATAGTGGCTACGTGTTGTGTTGGTAACCACAAGGTCAACCGTTTGGAATCAACGGGGGTTCCACAAGAGCAAGATGGTGCCTTCTACTCCTGTAACGGGTGACAGTCTCAGAAACACGCAGGGACTGTTCGACGCCATCATGTCGGGTTATTCTGAGTGGGAAGTGATGTGATGGCAGTGAGTTTGTTTGTTTTTAATAATCATTAGATATAGTATCATTTTAGGGAAGGGCTGGGAAAAAATACCTGCTGGGTTTCTTAGACCCATGTTCCAAGAGTCACGGTTTGCTGACATTTACTTAAAGACCTTCCACTAGCATTTGGAAAGCAGGGTCAACAAATAACTCATTTACTATTACTCTATCCCCTTAAGCTTGCCAGAGAGACCATTACTGACTGTGGCATTCTTTCCATCTGAGTCAAGGTGTGGTCTTATAATTGAAGTAAATATAGAATTCTCAGCCCCAGCTGTCATCCTTCATGCCTTGTGCTGGCCTACTCTGTGTCATGGAAAGGGAAAATTATTTTCCAGTTTAGGCTACAGCTAGCTAACTGGTGGTGACATTTTATATGAAGATAATGGGTCATAACTTTTCTAGCTCTTGCTTATCTGTTCATAAACTGGTGCAAGTTAAGGCTCAGAAAATCACACAGCTTAGAAATCAATCAGCTATAGATTGTGACAGTGATGCTGTGAATATCAATGGTTATAGGTAGGCAAATGAAGATAAGACCAGTTACATTTAAGCACTCAACATTGCCAGTTCCCTGTCCCCGTGGGCAGAAGATACATATTCATTGAAGGAATTCAAGAATATTGAAGAGCTGTAAGGGGAGGGGAGCAGTCAAAAGTTCACTTTTCAATGTGTATTTTGCTTCATGCCGACAGACACTCGACAGACAGCCAAGGAGACCCAACGTCCTTGGGACCTTTTTTTTTATTATTAAAGAAAGTGACACATTTCCAACAAAATCTTGGCTCCCTCCAAAGACTGGAAAGCACAGGAAGGCTAAGAAAGGTGCCTATCTTCCTTCTTTCATGGAATCTCAGGTACAGTCTTATCTCAGAGAAGCAACCAGGGTATAACTTGATATGGAGGTTCAAAATGTAGAGAGAATATCTGACCCCCATCTACTAATGAATAATGTCTGATCCAAGCCACATAAGGTAACAAAAGTTTTGATTTATGTTTTTAGGTTCAATGATATCTTCAGAAACAACTTTTTTTGTTGTTAGGTGTCCTGAAATTATTTCCATTTCCAACAATTCCTTGAGCTGGAGGAGAACTAACCCATAGGTTTGCCAGGCTCCTAATCTTTCTCGAAGCAGACCAGATCTGTCTCTTGTGGAACTGCTGGGTGGTTTAGAATGACTGACGTTGGGTGCTGGAGCCAGGCACAGAAGCATTGCATCACTAGGGTATCAGGAATCAAAGACCCAGAACAAAATTCTATCAATACCAATGGGAATGGTGGGGGTGGGGGTGAGTCATAGAGTGGAGACCCAAAACCCATCTGTTGGCAACTGAACATCCCTTTACAGAAGGGCCACAACAAAGACACAAGCCAGTCAGGTAATATAGCATTGATGAAACATACAAGTTTCCTCTAGTTCTTTAATGCTTCCTCCCCCACCTCTATTGTGACCTCAATTCTACCTTACAAATCAGACTAGACCTGAACAGTTACACTGCTACAGATAGAAGCCCCAACACAGGGCATTGAGGATAAATAAACCCCTCAGGGCCAACAATGAGAATAGAGATACCAGGAGTATAAGTGGAAGGAGGGGGTAGAAAAGGAGGAATGGATCAAAAGAATAAATATATAACCCCTTCCAGGGGATGAAAAACAGAAAAATAGGTGAAGGGTGACAGAAGATAATATAATATATGTGAATAATAATCTATAAACTATCAACTGTTCATGGGTGAGGTAAGAGGAAAAGTGAGGAGCTCATAACAAGGGCTTAAGAAAAGGAAATACTTTGAAAATGATGATGGCAACATATGTACAAAGGTGATTGACACAATGGATGCATGTATGTATTGTGATGAGAGATGTAAGAGTTCCCAAGAAAAGTATTTAATAAAAAGAGAAACAAGTGGAATCATAAAAAAAGAAGAAAAAAGAAAAATCCCATGGCTTGTGTCTGGTTCACTTTAGTCTTCAAAATGTCATCCTTTCTTTTAAGACTTCAGAGGTCTTGTGCAGCAGATCTGCCCAATGCAATGAATTGTTTGATTTCTTCACTGCTGCTTCCATGAGCATTGACTGTAGAGCCAAGTAAAATAAAATCCTTGACAACGCCAATCTTTTCTCATTGATCATGTGTTTATTAGTCCATTTGTGGGGGTTTGGGTTTCTTTGGGGGGGGCATCACTGCCCTCTGGTGGTGGGAGTAGGAGGCCCAGTCTTGATGCTGGATTTGAACCTCTAACTCTGTGGACCGCAGTCCCGCGCACAACCACTACATCACCGGGGCTCAGCCAATTTCACTCTGAACTTACATTTGAGCAATTGATAGTCTGTTCTACAGTCTGCCATTGAGTTCATGTAGGCTGCTAATATTGAGCTTCTCCATCATCTCTACCTACAGATATATTCAATTCCATTCACATGTATTCCATCTTGGAAGGTCTATGCATACAGTTGCCGTTTATGTTGTTGAAGAAGGTATTTGCAATGGAGTTGTTGGTCTTGCACAATTATATCATGTGATCTTCACTTCATTTTTATCATCAGGGCCATGTTTTCCCACTACTCTTCCTCAATGGTTTCCAACTTTTACACTCCAATTGCTAACAATTAAATAGGCATCGTGAATGCACGTTTGCTGTTTCAGACTGAAGAAATTGGTAGGATTCTTCAATTCCTTCATCACTGGTTTTAGTGGTTGGTACATACATTTGAAATAATAATTGCATTAACTGGACTTCTTTGGAGGCATTTGGATATTATCCAATCACAGGTAGCATTGTAAATAAAGATAGATCTTGACATATTCTGTTGAATCATGACTGTGAAGCCATTCCTGTGGAACTTGTCATTCCTGGCACAGTAAACCAGATGGCTGTCTGATTCAAAACGGCCAAGACTAGTCCCTTTCAGCTCACTGATGCCTAAACCATAGGTCTTTCTGGGTTTTGTGTTATGGAACCGCAACATCTCTTTCTGTCACTTTCCTACTTTAGCTTTGATTAGAATATCAATAGTCCCTTACAAAATAAAACTTGTACATTCCCATCATCAATTTTGAGAGTGTTCTCGTTTTTGTTTTGGTGAAGATGTCAGACACACTTTTTTTTTCATTATTGACATCAAAAACACCAACTTATATATTCTATCCAGGTGGCTTCTTTCTCTGCCTTCCAGATTTTCAAAATGATTTCCAAACCTGTAAAAACAGGTATGAATGTATGTGTGTTTGGGCTGGTGATAGAATTCCACAGAGGTTAGAATGACTTACTTAAAAGGCTGCTTGTGAAATAAGCAGTTACTAAAATAGTCCATTTCAAAGAAGAACAGATCACTCCATTTTGATTACACCAATAAGGAAGACAACCATCATGAGGACCTTTTGTACTCTGCATTCATTATTGTTTTGATGATTTTCTACTGGGTAGATTCTGATACAATACACTGTGTATGATGTAGCAACAGTAGACAGATGGCTAATATTTTTTTCCAGCTCAGTTATTCATATCTCAGCACCATTATAGAAAAAAGTCCTTTCCTTCTTTCTACTGCAGAGAAAGGAAAGAGATTTTCACCATTGAGCTGAAACAGCCTAGGGCTAATGCCCATTTGCAAAACCATGCTGTGAGAGAGCTTTTGACTCTGTTTTCTGACCTTCTCCAAGACATCACCGTCAAACATGGGCATTAAAAACTGCGCAGGATTTCTATAAGGGTGGCAGGTAAGAAGAGGGATATAGATGAGTCCTAAATGTGGACTAAATTCAACACTCTCCTTAAGAAGTAGCTCACTTGTCATAGAAGCAGAAACGATGCTGTGGGTACCGTTGGGGCATCCATAAGTTTCCCCCAGGAAGAAATACTCCTTGCCCCGAGAGAGTCACAGGGCTCTGCACACCACACTGAGGCGATTTAATCCATTCTGGCTGGATGCGCTCAGATACTCTCTGTTCCCAATTAAATCAATTATCTGGGTAATCTTTATAATTAGTGGCAGACTCTTTGAGCTGTCAGGACCTGCTGGAGCAAAAATATTTGGGTGTGTGTTTTAAACCACTGTTGCTCCCCGGGTTCCTGGTGCTAGGACAGAAGAGGGGTGCTGGGGGTCTACTGAGGTCAGCTTCATCAATCAGTATTGGGCTCTCGCTAAGTCACTGACCCAAGGGTGGTGGAAAGTGCTATCACCTAGAAGGCAAGAGATGGAGTTTTCATGAGACCTCTGCCTCTGAGGGGCTGCAGCATAACTCAGCAAGATCCTTCACCTCCGAATGACTTATTTCTGCATCTGCACAATCAAACAAGGGAGCCAGATGGTTTTCTTTAAGATGTGTAAGGCAAAAGCCAAACACCAAACACTGTAGTAAACATGATTTTATTTAATCCCCATGAACAGCCTTTTTGTTAAAACAAGGCATAGGGAAGTTCAGCAACCTGCTCAAGGTCACACAGCTAGCAAATATCAAAGAGCAGAGGGTATCAGTTCTGATGATAATTTTAATAACATTGCTGAGAGCTAAGTTGCAGACTCTTGTCCCAACTAAATCTTGGACTAATTTAGATTCTTGCTACCCAAACTGTGGTCCGTGAACTCACAGTACAGACATCACAGAGATCTTGGAAATGAAGAACCCTGGATATCACTTAAAAATTTATTAATTAGAACTTTCATTTTGTAACCAGATAACCCAAGGGACTTGTGACCTCTTAAAGTTTCAGAGATACTGAGCTAAGACTAGTCAGAAAGGACCAGGGTCAGGAATTGTTTTTTTCTGATGCTCGGGTACCTTCTGAAGCTCAAGTCATAGACATCAGGGAGAAGTTCTGGTCTTCCTTCCTGAAGTCAGATTTAGCCATTTACAGAGTGAAGCGCTTGGTGTTTCTCATCTTCTAATTTCTGACACAAGTTAACTGCTCTGGCCTCTCTGTTCCACTTCTGAAAGGAAGCCTCTAGGACCCAGGGGTGGATGAGCTAACAATGATCTTTGTGGGTTGGCCACAGGGAGGAGGCCATGATGAACACATTCATGTGTGTTCAAGATGAAACCCTCTAAGACTCCTCGTCCCTCTGTAGGCAGGAGTGGTTGATGTTCTATCTCTCCCACTGGTTTCCTACCTTTATTTAATGATGACTCTACTCTAAAAGATTTCTATGGAAAAATAATTGGATTTCTAACTCTATTTGTTCAAGACTCACTTAAAATTATAATAGCCCTCATTTGCAATCCCATTCAAAACTGGACCTCTAGCAGTTGATATCCATGCAAAAGCTAGACTATGAATAAGGAAGACTGAGGAAGAGTTGATGCATTTGAATTATGCTGTTGATGAAGAATATTGAATATACTATGGACGACCAGAAGAAAACCCAAAAACCTAACTTGAAAGAATATACCCAGAATGTTCCTTAGATGCAAGGATGGCAAGTTTTTGTCTCACCTAATATTTCTTTCTTTCTTTCTTTCTGATTCTCCATTTTGTTTAAAGCAACAACATCCTTAATATATCAGTGTCTGCCTGGTTCATTCTGATGCATCCCCCCCCCCCCCCCACGCGGCACAGGACTGCACTCTGCAGCGTTTTTAGGAAAGTAGATCACCGGCTGGTACTGCCACGCAGCCTCTTGGCTAGGGGCTGTTGGTGTCACAGTTTGCTCTGCGAAGTTATGGGTAATGAGGAAATGGCCCACAGAGTTTGAGGCTGGTCATAGAAGCCCCCCAGGGAGGTAGTAGATCCCCAACCCCCTGTCTAGGGGAAGAAACACACCTAGTATATGAACTGGGGGTTAGTCGGGCTCTGGAACCTTTGCTCGTACCAACGCATGCGCCCTAGGCCCACAAGGGGGAGGAAGCCTGTGTCTCACTTGCCGTGGACATACTTTCTTCTCGAGAGAACAGTCCCTGGTGAAGGATAGCATGCTGCATATTGAACCAAAAGCCAGTGAGCAGAAAAGGGCAAGCATGTCGATGAGATGGAGTGGCACAGTGGCTCCAATAGTGGGCTCCAATGTAGGACTGGCCCCCAGCAACAGCAGTTACATTGTGTGCTTCAACTCGTCAGCGGTAAAGTACCAATATGTGGATGAATATATGGGTTTCTGTATATTTCCCTAGCAAAAAAGGGGAAAAAAACCATAAATAGAAATCCAGCAACATAAGCAAATACCACGTACAGCTTGCTGTATGAAGCTTAAAGATGCTGGATAAGTTTAGATTTTCACCATCTGACTGCTATTTTAATCTTACCTAGATGGATATTTGCTTAGTGTTTAATCACCATGGCACTTATGGCAGCTGGGTCACGGAAGAAGAATAAGGGCTGCTATATTCATGACAAAAGTGCCAATTTAACTCAATCAATTAAGCATACACTTTTATCTAGCACTGATTACACTTCAATGAACGTTGAAAAGACAAAGGTAAACTCTGGATTTCTGTGTTCCATTATGAATATTGGATAGGTCTTCCATGCCCCCCACCCCACCCATTCTCTGCTCATTTCCTTGACAAAGGAAGAAATCGCCACTCCACGTGTGAAAACTAGAAAGTGGAACGCCCTACTTGTTAAACAAGGGACAGCTGTGTTCAAAAGAAAATCTTCCAGAGGAATGCAGACAGTTGATGATAGATAGCAGTAAGCGAAGCATGGAGCTCAGCGATTGGTGGCTTCTGAGACGTGGGCGAGGTCAGGGATTGTCTAACTCTAGGCCATAGCCAGGAAAAGCTATTTCTGGAGTATGGTTGTGGATGATTGGCTGGTTTCAGAAGGTAAGTTACCAATCCAAAATTGCCGTTAAGTCATTAGTTAATTAGACAAGCATTAGAATTGGTCCGGGAAGTTATTTATAGCTATGATCAAAGAGCTGCAGTGTATTGGGTGAATCTGCTACAGAAGACCCCCTTAAAGTGTTGACAAATACGGATGTCACCTTGAGACTAAAGGGCATGGGATCCAAGCCATGGGACTTTCAGTGGCCTCATATGCATGTAAAAGTTAGACACTGAATCAGGGGGTGTAAAGACCAACATAGAAGACACATGCATTAGCATGATGGTGCTGGTGAAGTACATTGAAAGTAACATGGACTGCCCAAAGAACAAACAAATTTGTCTTGGAAGGAGTCCAGCAAGAATGCTCCTTAGAGGTAAGGATGGTGAAATTTGGACCGGTTCTCAGGAGAAATCAGCCCCTGGAAAAGGACCTCATGGTTGGTAAAAGGTAGATTGTCATTGGCATGGTATTTACAACCACGGGCTTGAACCTAGGAAGCATTGTAAGGATGGCACAGAACCAGACAGCACATGGTCCTGTACGCAGCTGAATTGAAGCTGGTGACAGTATCTAACAAGAACGAACACCAACCCAAGGGCGGTCCGTCTTGTCCTGTCTTCGGTTTGGAATAGCAATACTTTTATTTTCACTCCCCCTGGGGATCCATCCTCTCAAGCAGCTTTCAAGGTCATTGAGGTATTAAATATTAGACAATGGAGGATAAGTATGCGTTGAAATCAACTGGAGGGCAGTGGGTTTATTAATTATTTCAATGATCATCCCATGACCATGGAGTCTTCAAGTGTCCATACACTATTGCTTTTACTTCTCTTGGGTGAAGTAGGAAGAACATGACCCTTGTTAGCTCTTGTGTGGGCCAATCCCTCCCCCCCAAGGCAGCTCCCCTCCCTGACCCCCCCCCCCAACTTATATCATGTTTTGCCTCAGATTAGGTGTTGGCTGTGCTCTAGTGCATATCTCATGTGTGCTCCTGAACAGTTCAGTAAAATGGAGCAATACTGTCATATATCAGACTTCTCCTGTACAATAGGCCAAAGGAGGAGAAGAGAGTAAAGTTCTTAGAAAAGTTCCTACAGAAAATGCAATACAATGCCTTATAGGTTATCCTGCTCTGTTGTCTTAATTAATCGTCTCTACTTGATCTCTCGGCAACATAGAACTCACAAAGTTCATGATGAAAAGGTTGGTTAAGGAAGGTAACAAGTAGTAATGCCTGTGAGAAATGCTCAAGGCTGAGTTGTTTATCAGGACATGTTATAAGCTCTGTCAAGTTGGCTAATTAATGTTCAAAAGGTACCTCACTCCAGTAAACCCCACCCCAAACAAACTCCGCTCCATTTCTGTTGGTCAGCAAATCCAATTTGTTCAATTAGTACCCGAGACACCCCACTGTCCAAGACAGCCTTCTGCACAAAGCTGTGCCACATCTTTACTTGCTTTGTAGGTGGGGAAGCTCATCACTCTGCTTCGTGCTCTGGTTCCTGGTCTGCTGCTGCTCCACGGAAGGCACAGTGTCTTTGAGATCCAGGCGGTTCACTGTGCAGGGATCTTGAGTGCAGAGGACACCCTCTCCTCTTGGATCTTGCTGGTCACAGGGTGCTCTTTTTGTTTCTCAGAGGGCTCCATTTAGACACAGTAGGAACACACGCCAGGGAATCCAACGTGCACTTACTCACAGGTGAATCTTATCTGTCTTCCCCCACCTTCCTACCAGGCTCATGCAGGAAAAGGTTGTTTGGTGGGAATGAGAGACTTTGCTAGAAGAGCCATATTAAATAACTCACTGCCCCTGCCCTTGTAAATTTAAAGGACCCAAATATTTTTCTTAACAGAATTATTACCTTATAATTCACATATGATAAAATTCAATAGCTGAATTATATTAAGAACAGCTATATAACCATCAACACAATCAATTATAGAACATTTTCATCTCTCTTGTTTTCATTGTTGTTAGCTCTCTATTCTCTCCCAGCCTTCCCTGCCATACCCCCAAGGACCCATTAATTCAGTTACTGTCTTTATAGATTTTCCTATCCTGGAGGTCACATACAGGAAGACACACACACAAAAATCACTAAAAAACAAAAGCAGGAAACTGACAAAAATTTCAAAATAAAACAGAGAAAGGCCTCAACTGAAAAATAAAAAATAAAAAATGAAAATTAGAACAAATTTTACACTTGATCTTAGCCAAAAGACTGAGAAGTGATCACTAGAACAAATTTTAAATGGATCAAAAGGGCAATAAAATGTTAAAGTGTTCATTTTGTGTGTGTGTGTGTGTGTGTGTGTGTGTGCATCACTGCCTCTGGTGGTCGTGGGTGGTACCCAGTGCTGCTCCTGAGAGCAGCCAAGTCCACGGGCCGCAGCTCAGCACTCAACCACTTATGTCACCAGGGCTCAGCCCTAAAGTGTTAAATTTTAACTGTGGCTGCAAGTATACACGTTTTGATGCATCCTGCATGATAGCAAGGTTGTTCACTTCATTCATCTATGGGTGGAGGGGATTCATTGGAGTCTTAATACATGTGTGAACCTTGCACATAGAGTTTAGGGTTCCATGGTCATTCATAGCATAGCCTTTGGCATGCCAGGTGTCCCCAATTTAATCTGATCCCAATCTGACCTTCAGGCTGGGATTTTATTATGTACAATCCTCTGATCACAGGGGGGTGGTGCACTTCTTCCATGTAGATTCCGTTGATGCCTCACTTAAATGGCTGCTTGTCTGAAGCCTTTAAGACCCTGACGCTATTCTTTCTGCTAGCCAGGCATCACCTAGTTTCTTCACCACACTTTGTTATAGCTCCGCTATCTTCAGTGATCTCTTTGTGAGAGTGAGCGTCAAGCTGGGTCATCTTATAAGAAATAGTTGTTCTTCAATTGGGGTTAGAATAAGTTTGAGAAGGGCCAAGATCTTGAGTTTCACTTTATGCCACAGAAGTGTGACAACTCAGAATGCAAAGGCAGACAATCTTGAATTCTGATTCTAGCGGAGTCGTTTTCCATAGAGTTATTGTATAGACTAAGTGAGAAGAAGACATAAGACACAGGATGACTCTTGGCACATAGGAAGTGCTCAAAACCTAGATCACATCATGATTAGCTATTCTTATTTATTGATGGATAGAGTAGGAAAAAACTCTAATTTGGAAATGAGAAAGCCTGCTTAAAATTGATTAATGTTACCAGACATGTGGCCAAGAGTTAGTCAATACACTTCCTAGAGGCATACTTTCCTTATTTACAAAATGCTAGGAATACTAGCATTGCCTACATAACTGAAGCTAACCATTTATAATCTTTGTGGTGCCGTTGAAACCAGTCTCTGAGCCTCAATTATTGTACAACCATGAAATAGTGCTCAATGGTTAATCAATCAAGAGAAAGGCTGTGAGTCTTTCATCAACAAATACATTGTGAAATGATGAGGAACCCACTACAAGGAGTTGCTCTAACCCATTGTAACGCTAGAGGACAGTGTAGGCATGCCCTCTTGGATGTATGAGGCTGTAAATCTTTATGAGGGAAGTCAGCCTCATCTTTCTCCTTGGAAGTGACAGGTGGATTTGAAAGGCTGATTTTGTGGTTGGCAGCCCAAAGCGTAACCTACTGTGCCACCAAGGCTATGTGATAAAGAACTATAATAACTCACTCAGTGACCACCAGTTGCTGTCATCTCATATTGACCCTGTAGGACAAAGTAGGACTGCCCATGTGAGTTTCTGGGACTGGAACTATATATGGGAGTATAAAGTCTTTCTACCACAAAGCAGCTGGTGGTTCAACTGAATCTGTACCCTCTGCACCACCAGATCCTTTCATAAAGAATCATAGGTGGTGTTTCATAGGTGGTATATTTCATTTTTTTTAACACAGCAGAAACTTTTTATCTATTTTTAATACCAAAGTGAACCTTGCATAAGCAAGGTCTCAAACAAATTGGTTGAAGACTCAGAGTTGTTTCTCTCCACTGAACTCTTTAGTAAAAGGCGAGAGATTTATGCGATCTGAAGAGAAACCAGAGTATAGATGTATATTTCATTTTTAAAAATAAAACTGAGATTTGAACCAAATGTACGTAGAGTTACCAGAACCAAGGGTTCATTTTTCGTCTTCACTGTGTTTCAAAGATGTTTTGATATGCTGCCACTCACTTTCACGAGAGAGTCCCAAATGGTACGCTGGGTTATGTGTTGGGCGGTTAACCACAAGGTCAGCAGTTTGAAGCCACTGGCTGCTTCTTGGGAGAAAGATGAAACTTTCTACTCCTATAAAAATTACAGTCTCAGAAATCTGTAGGGGCAGTTCTACCTTGTCCTATACATCATTACTGTTTTAATGGTCTCTTTTAATCCTCTGATACTCAAATCATTCTCTTTTGAAGCTCCAATTGTGGCCTCATCCAATGCAGTTAAAAGCCCCTACCTTTTGCAGGATTTTCACCTAACTGCAGTTAATTTACATTGGGCTTAGGAGTTAAATGAGAACCTCTTTGGTGAATTTGATAAATGGTTAATTGATTGAGGAATCTTCCTTATCCATAAACTTTTTCCTTTCTCCTCCAATTTTGTAACAGTATACAATTTTGCAACGAGCACTCTCTCCCCGTAAGACTGCAGGATCCAGTTCTCAGGACTTTTATCCTACATCAAATTCTTGGGAATTGGATTTTATTTTAAATTCCTTTAGATGAAAGATGACTATTTTTCTTGTTTCTCAACTGAAATGGTAAAACCTATTGTGGCGGTCATGTGCTTATGTTAATTTCATGATTGAGATGTAGGAGTGGAGTCTAGCCTGTTAATCTGGAGATAGCCATTGAGTAACCAATGAGGCCTCTGTGTGGGCAAGGCTTTCTCCTGAGACTTCTGGGAAATCTCACGATATTTCCCTGATGGAGATGAGAAGCTCTCTCCCCAGTTGTTGGGAGTTAGTTAGACTCAGAGATAATGAACTATGGACAAAACAAGATGACAGTGTCTGAGGAGCTGAAGGAGCCGGCGGAGGAGAAGCCACACAACCTTATCCTGATGGAACCAGACCTCTGAAGCTGGCAAAGCCACATGGAGAGCCCTGCCAGCACTGAGTTGCCTCTACCACCACTGGATGCTGTTGATGGACCCTGAGTCCTGGAAGTGAAGAGCCATGGGAAGACCCCTGCCAGCACTGGGATTCTGCACCCACTGGCCTGTGACTTCATGAGTTGGAAGGAGACTTTATAGACTGATATCGGGCATATGGACTAATATTGGACTTATGCCTTTGAACTGGACTGGGTTGGGATGCTTTCTTAATGTTCTATTCCTCTTATTTGTAAACCATACCCTTATATCCATATGCATGACTATGAGATTTGTTTCTTCAGTTGACCCAGACTAACACACTATTAAACTGATTTAGTTTTGCCTTTGATAAATCTGGCTTCTAGAAATCACATTTTCTCAGAGGAAGGGCACCTACATTTCTTCAGTGAGTCGAGAAATCAAAGCGAGGTGGCCTTCCTTCTCTTCTCTGCTGGCCAGGGCTGGTCCACGATCATCTTGAAGAAGGCACCCCTGGGTCAGGTTTAGAAGGAGTTCTCCCCAGGCCTTGGAAGAGCTCATTCTTACAGGCAGTGACTTCTCTATTTCCTGGCTGTCCAGAATGATGCAAGCCTGTGGGCTTTACCTTTGCAGGTGAGAAGAGCTGATGATTAATGGCATAAGTCTGCCAGAAAAGAACAGTCCCTTATGATTCTGAGCACTGCCCACAACACCTGTGAAACATTTGCAAGGGAAAGAGTCCACTATTCCTATAAGAGCCATCCTTCCTCCATCTTGAAACCAACACTGCTTTCCCACCAGCTGTGGCATTAGCATAAAGAAGAGAAGAGACCCAACTGGATGTCATGGGCTCTTCTTAGATTTCCTAAACAGCCTCCTTCAGGCAAAATTTAGCAAAACAAAAAATGCCTTTGACAGAACTCTTAAATGATCTTGTCAAGACTTCAGCGGCCATGGTGCTCCAGCCTTGGTTAGACCAGAAGCTCCGCTCTGAGATACTGCCGACAGGGATTTGAACATGTGTTCTTTTCTTCTTCCTCTCTGGGAGGACCTGCCTGCAGAAGAACCAGAAGCTTGCAATACTGCCTGGGAGGAAGGAGGCGCCACACTGCTTCCTGGGAGGAGAGTTTTTGAGGAAAGGAGTGATTTCCACCCTGAAGCCTTATAACAAAGCAGCTTCTCCATGCGCTTCCCCCAAGCCTTCTCCTGCCAGGCCTAGACTTGTGAAGCTCCCACACATCTTCCACAAAGACCCAAACCAAATATTGACAGGCTCCAAGCCTCATTTCACCACATCTTAAAACAGCCCTAAATGCATGTAGCTTCTCATTTAGGAAAGGCAAGAGAATCTCCCTTGGGAAAATTCTCTTTGAAGGCATAAGCTCTAATGTTTAAAATCTGTTAGCAAACTACACATTTCTCTGCTCTCGCTGGGGCAGCTGGTTTCTCTCTAAATAAATCATGGGGCTGCCAAGCATTTCAATGAGAAATCTTTCAATGAGTATCCTTTAAACACTGTTCAAAAAGCCCAGTCTCTGGGGAAATGGCCAGAGACCACCTCCTGCAGGCTGCACCACTGCTTACAAAGTGCTCTGGTGCTGCTGTGTCTGGATGGTGGAGTTGAGGACACTGGCCTTAGGAAAGGGTGTCCGGCAGTGGCCAGAGTCCTGCGGCCTCACAAGTCAAGGCTGAGAGAGATGCAGAGGGGGCAGGGGTGTCTTTAGAAGGACATGCAGAGGCCTTCTGCCTTGGACAAGGGACACCTTTGTCATCCTGGGTCTCTCTGGATTTTTGAGAAAGGAAGGGAAGAAATATAAGGTATCTCTGTAGCAGTCGTGTGCTTATGTTAATTTTATGATTGAAATGTAGGGGTGAAGTCTAGTCTGTTAATCTGGAGATAGCCATTGAATAGCCAATGAGGCCTCCGTGTGAGCATGGCTTTCTCCTGAGACTTCTTGGAAATCTTGCGATATTTCCCTCGAAAAGATGAGAAGCTATTTTCCCCAGTTGTTGGGAGTTAGTCTCAGAGGCAAGGAATTACAGACTAGAGAAGATGGCAGTGTCCGAGCTGCTATAAGAGTCGGAGGAGAAGCCACACGGCCTTGCCCTGATGGAACCAGACCTCTGACGCTGGAGAGGCCTTGAGGAGACCCCTGCCAGTGCTGACTTGCTTCTGCCACCACGGAATGCTGTTGATGGACTCTGAGCCCTGGAAACCTGACCTCTGGAAGTGAGGAGCCATGGGGAGACCGCTGTCGGTGCTAGGACTCTGCACCCACTGGCCTGTGACTTCATGAGTCAGAAGGAGACTTTATAGACTGATATTGGGCATATGGATTAATATAGGACTTATGATTTTGAACTGGACTGGGTTGGGATGCTTTCTCAGTGTCTTGTTCCTCTTATATATAAATCTTTTCCTTATATCCATATGCATGTCTATGAAATTTGTTCCTCTAGTCTACCCAAACTAACACAATCAGATCAAGAGAGTTTCAGGAAACAAAGAGTGTAATGATTACGTTGCTCTATCTCTGAAAAGTGTTACTTCAACATCAATGTCCAATAAGGAAGAGCTTTTTAAAAACAGTAACTCATGGCCCTCCAATTCACTTGGTTTCCTGGCTGCCCCCCACGGTCCAGAGTGGAGCTGCTTGCTCCCTAGGTTTCTCTTGCTCTGATCTTTGCAAACGCAGATCACCAGACTTTTTTCTCCTAAGACCCTGCTGGTGGGCTTGATCTGAGACAAGTATCATTCAGGGTGTGTATGGGCTTCTTTAGGAAGACTCAAGGAGCCCCAGTGATACACTGGCTAGGCTTTGGCCTTCGACATCAGAGGTTCAAATCCACCAGCCACTCCATGGGAGAGAGAAGAGGTTGTTGGCTCCCGAAAAGAAACCCTCTGTGGAGTTACTGTGAAGCAGAATCCACCCCATGACACTGGGTCTGGGTGTTAGGGAAGTACTCTGAAGTCATGATCCTGCCGTTATGGAGGAAGAGGCAGTATGAAGCCATTACAGCTGCGAGGGAGTGATTCTCTGGGACAGTCTATCCTCTGACTGACGTTTAGCCGTATTTTCTGGCATGGATCCTGGCTCCGTTCAGTGGACATCTGGGTAATTTATCAAAGGTATCTAGCCTTCAAGAGCCTCAGTATCCTCATGTTCTAAGCATGCCAGAAGACACGCACCTACAAGAATGTAGTGAGGCACAAATGGACTATCACGGGGAAGCACGTGTTTGAGGCATATCAGCTATTTGCATCACTTGAGGGCCTGAAATGAAGTGTTCATTTCTGAGCTGAAAGGCTGGAGGTTTGAACCAAACCAGAGGCATCATGGAAGACAGGTCTGGTGAGCTGCTGTCAAAAGGTCACTGCATTTACCCCCAAAAGAGGACACACAGGTCTACTTGAGTCGGAATCAAGTCCAATGCAACTCACAACAACAATGGATATGATCCACTCTTCAAATGGATTACAATTCAGTTCTCAACCATGTGGAACGGCCGACAGTAAATGAATAGTTTAAAGAAACAGGAAATAAATTGAATTTGATGTGTGCTTGGAAAAAATGCACTGGATTTTGCTTGGCAGTGGAAAGAGGTAAGCCAATTCTAAGAGAACTGAAAAAAATCCAAGAAGGCACAGAAAGTAAGTATTTCTGTTGACCCATCAGTTTGGATATCACTACACCAGAGTAGAGGCCTGGTGAGGACAGCAGGAATTTGGATGAATTTAAATAGGCTGATCCTGAAAAATGGACTGGACTCATGAATATGATAGGAGAGAGGGAGAAATCTAACACATAAGACTGGACAGGAGAGGGTTTGATGAAGGCAGTGTTTCAGGAATATTAAAGGGACAATGATTGCAGGACAAGAACTGGAGCTTGGCATCAGGCTGGCCAACTAGGGCCATATGATGGCTGTGTTAAGCCAGGTTGACTAGAGAAACAAATTCAAATATGCTCATGTAAGAAAGATATCCCACTCCAGACCAACTCATGTCCCTAAGTCTGATTTAGTCCATATGTATCTCTTCAGACTCACAAAGTCACATGCAGAGAGGCAGAAGGCAGGAAGATCACAGATGCAAAGTCTTGTGGATCCAATGGTGGTGGGCACATCATCACAGCTTTGGCAGATCTGAGAATGACTCACCACAGGAAGTTGAAGAAGGTGGTGTGCAGGCAGTGGGTGTTCCCAGGACCCTCCTTATGAGAAAGCTACACCCACAAGCAAGGACAGTCAAGCTGTGACTTGATTGACAGACTAGATTCCACCTCTACGCTTTTGTATCATCAAGTTGACCCAAAATTATATAGCTACCCCAATGGTGATCTCTCTGTGTGGTAACTGGGATCTGGGGTCTTATGAGAGAGATTGGGGAGATGGATTTTTATAAGACTCATGGAATAAGATTTGGCAATTCTCATGTGTACAGCACGCATATCTTGTAGAATAAGCAAGCCTTCATGCTTATGTTAGTTGAAATATTTTGGTCATGGAAACACAAATGAACTCAAGTTGAATCAAATAATTACAGCTCTATGCACAAGCGTGGGAACTCAGGGAAACTAAACAAAGGAATGGACAAAAAGAACCTCAGGGGGACAGTGGTGGGATCTTCTCAGTGGCTGTGGTTTCGGTGTCTTTATTGTGGTGTTTCTCCTTCTGGGGGCCTGCATCTTAGTTTCCTCACTTCTGACCAGCTCTTAAGCCCTTTATCATTGTCTTGTCTATCTTTCTTCTATATGTAGCTATATAACTTTGCAAATACTATATCTCAGATCATATTCCTTTTAACTTTCCACCCTGAGAGTCATCTATGAAATTGTTTGTCCTGTAAAATTGATTTTAAAACTGGGCTTGAAGTAAGTGGGGATTTTCTAGCTCCTTCTAGAATTTCAGGAACTCACATGGTTGAGTTGGATCAAAAGTCTTTCAAGGGAGTATCAATGATACTCAGTCCATCTAACGTGACAAGTCATGAAGCTTGACTAGTGCTGGGAGAAGGGTGGGGATGCGGGTGAAGTGAAGGGAGAATTAATTGTTTCTAGGCTGAACGAGTGTGGGAGGATGGAGCAGGGAGCAGTTGGGGGAAAATCCAATATCAGACATCTAGGTTGTTTTCTTTTTTTTTTTTTCTTCCTCTCGTGGATCACGAGACCAAATTTTAGGGATGACAAGATTTTATCTCATATACTTTGGGAATGTTATCAGGAGAGAGTGGTCTCTGGAAAAGGACATCATGCTTGGTAAAATAAAAGAACAATTGAAAAGAAGAAGACCCCCAAGGAGGGGATAGACGAGGTGGCTGCCACTCTGGCCTCAAACATCACCATTCTGAAGCCGTTGCAGGACTGGGCAGTTGCTTTGTTCTGTGTTGCAGAGGCTCAGGATGACTCAGAGCTGGCTTCAGGGCACAGCGCAGCAGTAGGAACTACAGCCATGGTGGGGGGTACTTACATGGTGGGGGGGCAAGAGGAATTCACTTTACTTTATGCCCAAGACTTTAAAAGGAGACCTGGATTCATGCGGCCTGTGCTCTCTGGGACAGTCTCATCACTGCCCATCTCCTGGTCGTGTGAAGTAGTCACAAAGAAAACTCAAACCCACTGCACTGAATCAATTTCGACTCATCACGCAGCCCTGTAGGACAGAGTCAAACTGACCCTGTGCTTTTCCCACATTGTAACTCGTAGGAAGCAATTCCGGATTTTGCCATCTCTCCTGGTTATTGTTAGGAACATTGGTTACCATTTGTTTTTAAAACACACAGCCTACAGAGTGTTATTAGTTAATGAAGGACTCCAGCTTAAAATATCTATCTCGTGTGACAGCTAGCCCACGTTTTACTCCATCCAAAGCAATGTAGGATGTCCCACGGTGCATTCGCTACCTCGAGAACATCTTTGTCAGGCACACCACCTGTTTACACAGCAGGAGTGTTGACGTTCCTTAAAGAGGAACCAATCACAAAGCCCATCCCAGGTGTTCTGTGCTGTGGCGTGAGCAAGCTAAACTCAGATTTGCTGATGCTTGCTTCCTAATCTGTAGTGAACCATTTGGGTTTGGGTTTGTTCCCCCCCCCCCCACCACATCAAAGACTCTGCTTCTAGATGGGGCTAGTATCTCTCTGTTTCCCATCCCCACCACACCTTCCTTCAGAATCAAAGCCTCTTCTGAATCTGGCAGTGCCTGATAGGGAGACAGAACCCAATATGCAAAGCAAGCACAGGCTTCCTTGTGCCTATTCACTAATCCGCAGTGAGCCAGGCTACAGGGAGGACACAGTATCTGGCCGATCTTCCTCTGCAGTGAGCAGAAGGGTTTCCAAACTATGGCAGAGTCACCAAGAGGCTGCCTAGAAAGAGTGGTGGCTGCTAGCCATTCATTCATTTGACATCAGTTGAGGTTTGACCCTTTTGTGACCCTTGAGACCTACATTACCCATCAGCATCTTCAGCCTCGGCTGTTTAGGGAAGCTGCTATTCCAATTGCAGTATGCTCTTCCGCTTTGTGGCTCTCTGCCTAACAGTGTGGATCTATGAACTTGTCTCGCCATCAAACCCAACCCCACCGCCATCGGGTGACTGATACCAACATTTTATATCATTGCTAAAATTGTAAATCTTTACGGAAGGAGATGGACTCAAGTGGAGCCAATGGGTGTGTGTGTGTGTGTGTGTGTGTGTGTGTGTGTGTGTGAATGATCTACCTTGTGGTTGGCAGCGCAACGTCTGACAACAGCCCCACCAGAGGCCCCTAAATACCTGTCTGAGCTGTGGATTTGCTATCACTGGAGTTCACATGGGACACATCTGTATCCCAGAAAGTCTCAAAATTCATTTCACCACCTTCTTTCTCTCCTCTTGATTTTGGCCTGCCTTCCATTACTGAAAACACAGGTTGGCCACAAGCACCACCCAACAACTCAGAAGTAGGAAATAGTCTGATTATCAGAAATGTTAAAACTGCCCTTTCGGTAAGTTTTCAAAATCAGGGGAGCATGCTGACAGGAAGGAGTTGTAGCTGGCATTGGTGTGAAACCTGGGCAATACTCTCTGTGGAGACGCATTATTGGAGCTCACGCAAGGTCAAGCCAAGGTCTCAATGAAAATTGGAAGGTGCAAAAAGTCTCTCTTTTCCTAGTTCAGGACCAACCTGGTGTCAGAGGCAAAAATAATGTTCCCCTCATTATCCGCCGTAATTGTTGAACACAGAGGTGCGCATGAAGATGCATTCGAGATGAGCCTGCAGATGGGGAACAGCTTCTTATCTGTCTCCTTTGCCTCTGGGGCTCATCCCAGAGTGTATTTTCCTTCAACGACTCTTGGCAACCAGGTGTTTTGTGACTTGTTGGGGCACAAATCTTCTCAAATGGCTTTTTCTCACCTCTGTCAGGAGCCTTTCACACACACCTCCTCCCCCCGATTTTCTAGAGTATTCACTCAAGTTATGGAAGTTTGGCTCCTGTAAGGGCTAACAGAGGCAAGGAGATATGTGTCAGGAGAGCAGTCCTGAACAGAGACTCCAGCCAGGGTAGAAGAGAGTAGGTGACGGGCCAGGCCTTCCGAGCGTCTGGAGGCAGGTGTAGGACCTCAGGTCAAGGAGGGAGGATGCTGGGCATCTCTCTGAGCACCACATCTCAGTGGACCACTGAGCATTCTTAGT